>PQVD01000431.1:18300-131632 GCA_003012265.1 Setaria equina | reverse complement strand
CACTTTTGAAATCATTGTGCATAATCGAAAGTTGCCAAGTACTGATGATTAATTGAATGATAATTATTAATAATAAAATAAGGGATAATATTAATTAGTGATAAATAAACGATAATAGTAACTTTTAAGAATGAGAATTAATGACTATCATTAATAATTAAAATGGTTTTATTTTAGAATATCTAGGCTGTATTAAATATAATTGTCCGATTAGTGACAGATTTTACTTAAATATTCATAGTACATGATGTGCTGTTATCATTAAAGTACGAAGGATGGACATTTATCTGTCTTAGCTGTTTTAATTTCATCTATGCGGTTTTATTTCAAATTAATATGCTGGAAGAAAGTTTTTTCGTCGGAATTTTTTTGTTAAAAAAATGAATTTCTCAGTTTGTAATCCACATACACTTCTCCTTCAGGGTCTTCTTGTTTCATGAAATTTAATATTTGAACGTGGAATTATGATTTGATTGAGAGTTTTACTTAAATGACTTCATAAAGATAGGTAGGAAGGTATGCTTGTCGATCTTGCTTCTGAAATCCACTTCCAAAAAACCGTTTTAAAACATTTCACTTGGTAGAGATCTTAATCCATGTCGAATACCGTCCAGTCTGTTTTGTTATCATTCATTAGTAAATACTAGCAACTCCCCTAATCACATTTAGGATTGGTGAAATGAATTGCTAGTTTCAGGCAAGTTTAGATGTATGAAAACAATGCTTTACTTCCTGATTGAATCTAAAAAATTATATTTTGTTATATAACTGGTTTAATCGTGAAATGTCTTAAATTTGTTGATTTAAGTGCTGGAAATGATTGAGAGAGTGATCCGCTACTTTAGTTCAGGAGTAATTAATTTTTAATGTGCAAAATTGATGTTGGATCATGATCTATTTGTTTGAGATAGCGCTACTGTATACAGAAATGCGTAGGCACCCTGACAGGTACCGGTGTCACACCGTTTTATATACTCGCTGCCTAGTCTTGATGTCTTTTGCTTGTGTCACTGTTTCCGACCGGGAAAACAAGGGGCGTGTTGAGGAATATAATCTGCTCATTATTCCGCCGTATAGCAGAAGTGCCCGGCAAGATATCAAATAAAATTTTGTAGGAGATAAGGCTAAAGATAGGAATTTTCCAAATGATAAGTGCAGTAAAGGGATAAAATCTGTCAGGCATTAGTCATCGAATTATTTTCAAAAGCCTGCGTTCTGGTTTTATCATGTACATTTGCTGAACGTTAAAGATTGAAGATTTAGATGGAATGGCCATTTTGTTTTGTTTGCTACTGTCAAATGTTAGGGAAATGCGTTGATCGGTCCTGTTTGAAATGGGAGAGAACAGTTGAAATGTTGTTTTGCTGCAGAGAAGAAGTTCGAACGCGGACACACAACGCTGATAGGGACATCACTGAATTTCCATTGCCAGGAGGCCGTAAAGCTGAATCCGTTTGCTGTGGACTGCACAAAAATGGCCACATCTGACGTGGTTTGCATTTTTTTTTTTTCTCCCCTCTTCTGGATTCAACTGAAATGGTACTGACACATTACTTCATCCTGATTATTATTTTTCTATTTTTATTTTTTATTGTTATTTTTCATCCCGATTATTTTTCTGATTGCAGTGTTAGAAAACTCTGCACATATGCAAATTTTGATTTTGCTTCAATAGAGTTCTTCAAAAAACTGGTTTCTTCCTCAGATTCACTTGAGCTACCAAGCAGCGCCATTTTGACGGTCTTGTTTTTCTCTCTACCAGGTGTTTACATGGAATGCGCTGGAAAGAAGCATCCATTTGCTGTTAATTCTGTGAGCTTAAGGTAATGGAAGCAGATAGTGGATTTGTGCGCAACATACGGTCTCCTGGCACATCAAATCTCGTCATAAAAGTTAACGGGAAAGACATAAATACATATGATGAAGAACGGGAAGAGAGTATGATTATTGGTTTTTTTGTAGTTTTTTTTTTTTTTTTTTCTCAGGCATCTTTAGTGAAAATTTTTTTACTACATTGAATAATAAGTTGTTCCAATTTATCATGATATGAGATTCCTTCATTTTACGAATATGCCCTTGACATTTAACAGTTGTGTCTCGGTGTTTCGCGCTATTGATGGAGCCTTTATGTACAACCTGCTTTCCTGTTGAGAATAGTTTTCCGTTTAATAATTTGCTAATATATCAGCGTTTAAGATTCATTAATTTGTAGTGGTCGGGGAAGGTTTGTTCTCTTTCGATGAAGATGTGATACCGGAAAAAGAAACGGGTAATTTGAATGAGGAATCTGCAAAATTCGATTTTGTTTTGGACCTGCAGCCGGATGGTTCGTTTGCTTTTCATTTATCTCAGTTTTCTTTCATACTTAACAATTCAAGTGATGAAATACTTTACAAAGTAAGCATTTTCTTTTTTCTGTTTTGGAACTATTCAGTTTTCGAATTATCGATGTTATTCTTCACTTTATACAAGCGCATAGTTTAATTTAAAAATCTGGAAAGGTTTTCTTTTAGGAAAAATTTTGATATTTTGTAGGATTTTCCCTCTTCATTTCCCTCCGAAGCAAAAAATTTACCTACTGTTTACTACTGTGGGACGTATACCAAAATTTTTGCTGCCACCAGTAGGGAAAACACTCTACAAAAGCGCCATTATAAATATCAAGTTTGTTAAACTAAGTTTCGTAATGATATATGGGCAAAAAATTTTTATACTTGAAGAAAAAGTATTCAAAGATGAACCTTTTGTTTCTTTTCTAAAATCTTTTAACTTACAGATTCTGGTAATTTTGATATGTCTCATATTCACTCGACTTTTAGTGGACCTGATGCGGATGTTGCTGCCAGAATAAGGCGTTGTGAAAATCCGTTTCAAGAGAAAGGTATATGTATCTTTTATCTTAATTTTTGCCGTTTTTACAATTGACAATAAAGTTTTGCGGTTTGTATAAAAAGAAGAATAGAGATGTTATCCATCTCATTAATCATAAGGAAGGCAAATTAGTATTCTGTATCTGGACAGGGGGGTAAATATTTATCGTGAGTTTATTTAGCACAGTAACAGAAATGAACTCGGAAATATTGAGCAAAGCCCGAGCTAGAGTTCTTGGATTTGTATTATAGTCACGGATGGAAGACAGGTTGTGTTTACAGTAGTTGTAGTCTTGCTCTAGAGATGTTTGGAAAATATCAACTTTCCTAATTCAGTTGTCGTGAGGTTTTAATTACTGAATTTTCTCACTGTCCTTATGGTTTTTGGTTTGTTAATGACCGTAACTTGCACTTTTTGAAAGTTGTCTGGTTTGTGGTCATCCTGACAATTTCTGTTCAAAAAGTTTTATGGTAATTTAACCTACTACAATTTATAGATTTGCACACAAGCTCAATGGAAATGAAAGATGATAAAGAGTCGAGACCGGTCAAAAAAATGGGATCATTGGCGTACGGCACTTCACTTCCAATAACGATTCCTTCGGGTCGTTTTTGGCCGCCACGTGATGCTTTTGACAGCGTTGAAGACAAGGAAATCCTTAATTTCAATGAGAACCCTGAACTAATTGATAAAACTGTAAGTTTTCGATACTTGACATAATTTTCTTCCAGAGTTATTAGGATATTGTATAATATTGTCCGTATTTACTTTTTTTTGAAGACCTAATTGCATCAAAATAGCTAAAATTCCTAACTGCTGCGCAAAATGATTGGTTCCGAAATATAGTATCCTAATTTTACTTAACCGATGATGAGTTCTTTCTAAATAGTCAGATTTCAGACCGAATCTCCTTAAAAAAACTTTTCCATTTTCATTTATTTAGTTACTGTGAATGAAAATTGTATGTTGAGGTCACTAACATCAGCACAATGGATAAAATGTTTTTTTTCAAACTTTTACTATAATTCATTTTTTTTAGATTTTGCCTCAACGTACTCCAAAAGATCTCTATAGCGAGATGCGTGCCCAGGCCCGCTCTATTCAAGCGGTTGATGATCCGGAACGTTTATTTGGGGAGCATCCATCACGACGTCGTTACCAAACGGGTCAGAAAAGGATTCCATCTCAGGTAACTGCTGCGCTGCAGACGTGTTGTGAAAGTGCTACTGGTATTGTTTTTGCAGACATGGGAAGTCGGATGTCACGCTGAGTTTATAGCTGTTGTGTTAAATGTGAGCAACCTCTTGCAATGTTTTTGAAATGTTGGAAATTGCTAACTTTAATTGTTTTTTCTGTAGCTGTATCAGGAAACTGGAAGTTGTGGCTTTTTACACTGAAGGAAGCGTCTTTCTGCTGTATTTTAAATGGATTTGCGAATTCGAAGCGACGCATGTGTATTAAAATCACTGATTAAAGCCTGCAGATGATTCTGCTAATTATTGTATTTTAATTTGTTGCTAGAGGATTTTTGAAAGTGTGGAATCCAAGAACATACGGGTCTATAACTTTGTTGGCAGTGCTTATGTTATGTTAGCATTTGAATAGCATTTTTCTGAATCATTGTGTATCACTGGACAAGGTTAAATGTGTTATCGAAAAACATGTATTCAATAGATCGGAATGCTCGTACTTATTTATAGTTTAGTTTTATTACATTTCTTGGTTCTTTCTCTTCACTGGTTTTCCTTTTTTTTTTTTGTTTTAGCCACAAAACAGACGGCCAAGCCCACCACCCATTTTTGCTCTTCACAATTTATTCTATTGTTCTTCTGACTTTATCCTTTTTTGATATAAAAATTTTCACCTCCACTCTTCTTTTCTCTATATTTTGCCCTTTCCCACGGATGATCAGACCGCTACCTGCTCAAACAATATTTCATTTCGATTTGGAAATGTTTCTTTTTGGAAGATGATTCCCCCACATTTGCTTCCATTTCCAGTTTTCTCTTGTTTTAATTGATTTGTTGATGGATTTTATTTCCCATGTCAACAATCTCTTCATTTTTTCCGAATGAATTCAGTTAGCTTTAAAATAATATACGTAAGCACATCTATAATTCATTTTGTCAAGAATTCTTCCTATAATAATTTATGGATGTGTTTAACCAACGTGTATTTATGCTAATGTGTCTATACTTAACATGCATCTGCATCCCTGGATGTATGTCTAACTGTAGTCCTATTTTGTTGAAATTTAATGGAAAATTTAAGCCTCTGCTATCGAATTATTTTTTGGGATCTCTGAAAATAATAGGTATATAAAAAATAATACTAACATCTAAGAATCAATTGCAACTGCCGCAATCTATCTTTTTTTTTTCACATCATTGTTACCGGTAGCCCCTCAGGGTATTAGGACTTTTTAGATTTATCCTTTATGGGACTAATTCATCTCTGCATTGTTGAGTACACTTCCTTAGTAACAGCATGGCACACAATGTTAAGGAGGTGAAGCAAACGTAGCAAGCATTTGAGATAATTCCATGCGTTGTAAGAATATCACTGCTAAATACTATTCTTTTTTCAGCCCTTTTAATAGTATTTATGCACTCCTAATTTTCTGTATCGCACTTCATTCAGTTAAGGAGAACGCGATATACCACATTATACTGCTACGAAATTTCAATCCATGTTTCCTAACTTGATGATACTTTGATTACATATTTTTGGGAGACAAAAGCTCCCGAAAAGTTCCGTTGCTACCATGCTAATTTTCATCTATTAATACGTTATACAGTAATAACTTGGATTAACGTGAAACAAAAGACTTCTGAGGGAGAAAATTTCCAAATCCTTCTTTCGGAGGAAGGTGTCAATGATAATTTTTTTTTTCTAGTACTTGGATACACGATGAACGATGAGGATACGATAGTGTTGTGAGCTCATAATCTTTTCCTTAACTGCGAAAAGTTTCGTGCTCCTTGTTCTTAGGAGGAAAACGCATATCGGTCCAACCACTTGGAATTCTGAACATTTCAAGGTACTGTAGTCCAACTTGCTGTTGAGGATTAAAAAACGAGACTTGAGTGGCAGAGCAAGGCCCCATCTCAGTTTTTTTGTCGTTTTGAAAGTCACTTGAAAGCTCAAATCGTATATTTACGCAATGGAACACAGAACTGGAATAAAATACGTGGGAATGGTTTTTTTAGACGTGGAGTTGTGGAATTTTCGTGCTCTTAAAATAGAATTGTTAAAATAGTCTTGTAGTAAAATCGTTTCTCGAATTCAGATACTAAATTTCACGTGGAGTAGAGAAGTTCTCAATTTCATCTTCTAAAAAACTCCAATCTTGACTACAATGGGATAGAATATTAGCCCATAAGAAATCGGGTTCGAATTTCCCGAAATTTGTATTAACAAATGAAACAGTCGAAAGGAACCTTCAAAATTCCTTATCGCTTGATTATTATACACATGTTTTTAATATAGTAAAAGTGAAATAAATGGGAGAGAATCGGGTCGGCAGGGTGGTACGACAGTGTGAAAAGTTTATTCTTTTATATATTTCGTATTTTGATCTCGACTTTATTTTACATTCAAAGGAAGGGAAAGACCGACTTGTAAAAGCAGTAAGTAACAACTAGAACCAAAAACTATTCGGTTACTTTGTAATCACAGTAGATAAATATTAAACAGCACATCACTGACCAAAAAATAGCCGTAAGAAAACACATGAAATGCACGGGCGTATATCAACCAAAGATAAACCGAAACTCCTGGAAGTGATTTCGTAAACCAATGCTATTTGTGATCCTGCACCAACCTTTGCCCTTTAAACTTATTTTACAGTGAGGGCGAAATTTTGTTATTCTTTTTTATATCATGTCACAAGGATGCTTCATTACAAAACCTGCAAAACACATTTTATTTAGCGGAAAGTTAGTACAGTATGTGATCCTTCCAAAAGGATTATTCTAAATGTTTACCGCTGATCAAAGATGCTAATCCATTTTCCGTCACAATTATAGAGTGGGAATGTAACAAATTCCCATTGCATTTTTTAACTGGAACTTTCCCTTCAGTAAAACAAGGAGCAATTATGAGTAACAAGCAAGGATCGCAGCATATCGTTCGTCACTCGGTGAAGTTCCTAGGATAATTCAAAGAAATTAATCGACGACGGAAGGCGATGGGAGATGGCGAGCTGTTCACGACAACACTGCGAATTACGCAGCAGAACAGAGAGACCGTCGCAAGTAATTTACTGCTCCCGGTTGGTTGGATAAATTTACAGGCACTGTTTGACTCCTCTGCTCCTTTCCCTTCACTTCGCCACTATGCTTACTATTCATCGCAAATATTTTTATGCGACGCTTCACCGCAACCCCTTTCTATATATCATGTGACAATGTACTCCACCAATTATTGATCCATACGGCTTCTCCAGACAATATTGTGTATACACCCTTTGCCCTCTCGCCTTGCCAACAGCACTTGCTTGATTGGAAATGCAAGCAATCCTCCTTTCACGATGAGCCGGCACGATCCGGTTCGAGCCGGCTCGCAACCAATTGCACGTCGACAACCATCCATTGGAGCTGAACGCACGCAAGCTCACCGTTGGTAGCAGTAGGCATATGCGAAAAAGGGAAGGCAATGCGTCTGCGACAGGGAGGGGTCTACTGGTACTGGCGTGAAATGGCATCCATTCTTCTTGTGGTATTCCTTCGACGGAATTTTTTTAATAAGGATTAATCAGCACGCTGTTTGTGAAGCCTGTCCGGGCGTATTCTTTTTTTCCTGTAGATGACGCACGTGCATGATTACACGTATGAACCTCTACATATCTCTGTGGATGGATGTTGACGTTCCCATGTGTCCAGTTGTTACGTTCTGGAGTTAGTATGTATGTGGACGTTTTCGTAACTCTTTGGGTAATGCTTGTTATAGGTGAATAGGCCTGCTTTTTCACTCATAACGTGTTCTTGTAATTCGCACTCATGTGGATAGCGTCCTTCTAGCCAGACATCCTACTTTACTTTATCCACTCACCTCTGCACAGCTTATTCTACCAGTTGTGCGAGTGATGAATTCTTTCGGCCTCACGTGGGGTAGTTTGCTAACAAAGTAATTTCTCATGTGACCATACACCTTATTAATGTGCTTTTTGCGCTTTCATTCCAATTTACTCACAAATTAATCACTTATAATTACAAAGAATACAGTTTATAATCAGTTGCATTACAGATGGGAGAAGATTTTAATCGATGTGATTTGTGTCGCGCCAAACTTTGCGGTTTTTCCCCACCCGCTGATTTAACCCCTGTGACAGCGCTACTCCCGTGTCTTCATGCTTTTTGTCCGCCTTGTAAAATCAAGTGTGAACAAGGTCCGGTACTTTCCTTTGCACAGTTTCCAACACTTTTTAGCTATATATTTGTTCAAAAAATATGAAAACTAAAAATTCTCGACTTTTATTTCGATTACAGCATCAATGAATCACCAGACATTGGTTTGTCAGGTTTGCCGTACAGAATGTCTTCGATCTCATGTGCTTAATCTTCCAAATTCAAGCGATTGTACTGTAAGGTCCGTTACCAACGCTTTTTTTTCAGCGAGCACATATGTCCGTTGAATGTATTAGTGTATTTTTTATAACTAACTTATTCACTTTCGGCCTCAGAAAAATTAAAAGGAACACGATGTAAAATCAACTAAAATCAAACAAAAAAAAAAGTAACGAAACTACGAGATTACAACTCCTTATTAAAAACAAAAAAAAAATCTTGTAAGAATTTTGAGCACAGAATCACTAAAAAAAAAATATCAGATGGTATAATAGGGTAAACAGGAAATTCCATTAAACAGAACAAAAAAAAAAAAAAAAGGGAAAAAAGAAAAAACAAAAAAAAAAAAAAAAAAAAAAAAAAAAACACTAGATCAAAAGAAAAAAAAAAGTAAGGTAAACTGTATGGACATGTTTTCCTTTGGCCTTGCGTAAATTATATGAAATTCATGAGTAGCACATTTTACCATTTTTGAACTCCAGCCTTAATATTTCATAGGGAGCCGATTTCATTCGCCCTGTGATGAATAATGCAACTGATTATAATGAAATGTAAGAGGTCATACATGTTTCCAAATTTTTTCAGTTTAAATTGGAAGCCATTTCATTTCTTTTTTTTTTTTTTATTGTTAAGAAGATGCGAATCGGCAGTCTGTCCAGATAAGCATCAAGCTACGACTAAATGTGTTGTTTGCAATGAAGCTTTATGTGCTGACTGTAGTTTAGCACATCAGCGTGTTACCGCTACGTCTTCTCATTTTCTGCAAACTGTTAGTTAACATTTGTGTATAATTCTTTTTATGGTAAAAAGTTCATATTCTTAATAAATTGTTGCTTTCTAGTGATTTACTGTGCTTGTTATGAAGAAGAAATGGTTTTTAGGTTTTAATTACCCAGGAACTCTTTGCTTTCCACTATTACTTGAAACTCATCTGAAGAAATTCTTTTTCTGACCGCAGTGTCTTTTCTTTTTATAATTGTGGATGGAAAAATAGCTGTTGTTGCAGTAAGTCTTCACTTTAGCTGTTAGAAGGAGATGGGGGGACAATGCATCCAAAAATTTCATTTAGAATATACTCAATATTTTCAGTTGTGTCCTGTGATTCCGAAATGTGTTCGTTGTCGCCTCCATGGTAACATGAAGATTGTATCTTTATGTCAGTGCGGAGCGGTAAGGACTCTCTTTTTGATGATTTTATTTTTGTCGTAATCGAACCATTAAAATTTACTGCTTATCAGGTTTTTAAATATTGACTTCGCAGTCCTTTATTGCATTAATTGCAGTATGTGTGTATGACGTGTGTCGCTAGTCGACTGCATGAGGGTCCTTCACATGTCATAACACCTTTATCTCACCTACCAAATGCTCATGTGGATGAAAGTAAAATTATGTCTTCAACAGCACGAGAGACAACGCATATCGACTGCAGGTCTAATTACTGTTTTTAAGTTGTGAAATTAACATAGTTGCTAAAAATTCTTGACTTTTCAGTTTTTGCAGTTTCTGACAACTCTCATTTTTTGCTTTATGCGTCTGTTATTAAGCTACATACAAAGTGAAGGTCTCATATATTTAACTGTACAGTGGCTATAATAAGTATTTCAACCAAATATTTTTTATCGACGAAAAGAAGTTTTAGTTTATCTATGATACAAGTGCGTAAGAATGCTTTGGGTGAGCGTGTCGCTAACTTAAAAAAGGAAGTTGGAAACCAAGTTGTTCATATTTGTCAGGCGGTAATTTTTTTTGAATTAAGTAGTCATGATATGTAGTCAGTCGGTTTTGAATGTTTCGGCATACTCATGTTTTCGTCGCTTTGGCTTTTTCGTCCCTTTTTTCTCATGAATAAGTTGTTAGCAAGTTCATGCTTAAAGGCAAATTGTACATTGTTATTCATTATTATGCTCTTTATATAAATTTGGATTTTTCATTCTTCCGTTTTCAAAATTATTAGAGTTTCCAAATAGTAGCATTTGGATGACATTTGCAAATGAATAATAATCCGTTCTTCTGATGTAAATGTTAAAAGTTCATCGTTATCATCTGGCTACAAACATGTTGGGTTCGACTTGTATGATTTTCTATTTTTTATAGGTGATGAGAAGGGGGAATGATTTGTTGCGGGCATTAGATGCTGTTCAGTTCTATAAAGGACAGGAGTATGATAAACTTCGTAATGAACTGCTCTGGCAGAAGCGACGATTCAATAGAGTAAGTTTTTGTTTCTTTTTAGTAAAATGTGGCGTAGTTACATCACATCTCATTAAAGACTTGTCTTGAAGCTGAGTTTTTTAAACTATTGTCATTGGTTTCTAAATTTGTGGTCAACTTGGAGATCCATGCATCTCATGTGAAATCCTTTCTGAAATATCCGAGTTGTTTACAGATTAATTCTTACGCTTCACGCATCAAAGATTTTGAAGATCTCACTACGCTTGTGGTTATGCGGCAGTTTTTAGAAAATTGCATCATAGTTATAAAAGCAAAGAAAGTTAGCAGTGAGGTTTGTTAAATTCTAGATATTTGAGTAATTGTCCAGTTTTTAAAATTTCTAAAGTGCTGGTAAGATTTATTCTATATAAATTTCCAAAAAATATTCCAGAGAAGCTTGAATGGCTTGCAGCGTCCAGCAACGGTGCAGTTCAAACCCGATACTGAGCATGTTCTGGCAAATATCAGTCAATGGGGACGCATTTTTGCCGAAGTGGATGATTTAGGAACATTAAAAACTGTAGGCAGTTGAATTATTCATCCTATTCTCTATAAAGTAAAAAAAATGAAATTGTTTGCGATATGAAAGAAATTAATTGAATCTTTTTTCAGTATGTTTAAATCTCTCACTTCACTCCACTTAGGAATTCTTTAGGTTGAAGTTACTCCAACACCGCTGTCTTCAAATCCTATAGATGTTCCTTTGTTCGACACTACGACGGTTAGACCTAGAAATATCTACGCACAACGTTCATGCTCCAATGCAGCAATCACGCCAGGCACCTCGAATCCTATTTCGTTGCGGTCACTGGCATCACAGGAGCATTCCCGACTTTTACAACAACAATTTCATGTACAGGAGGTTGATTAATAAAACTTAAATCTTGCTGCACATTTTTATTCCGCATCAAGACATTGCGTTTTATACTTTTCATTAAAAGAAAGTATTGTTGAAGTTGTAGTTCTGTATTTTATTTGTAGTTAACAACAAGACAAATACAAAATTCAAGAAGACAAGGATTTCCACAATCGCAATTTCTTGGTCCTTTGCTGACTGAAAACTCTCAGCGTCCCGGATCTATTCAGTTGCCTGGCCCACATCGTTATCCTGGATCATATCTTTACGGCCGTAAGTTATTTTCGAATTTTTTCGTTTATTTTAATTGCTACTCGAGGCGTACATTTGTATGATATTGAAGAGATAGTAGCCCGATTATCAAACAGAAAAGTAGTGTCTCGTGCTGCATTAATAAAGGGACAAAAACTGAGCAGATTTTTTTTATGAAAGAAAGATGTAATCCCCCTAGGGTGAGGTTATTATATATAACATTCGCAACGAGGCAGAAAGCTTTCAGAACTTATTTCTCAGTGAGTAAGGAAGCTGTTTTCTTACGGTTGTTTGTTCAGATTATTACAATTTAAATCCAATTTTACAGCAGCTGCCCCTGCGACGGAACGACCTTATGGTTCTTCATACAGTCTTCCTACCGGACAGATCCTCCCATATGCTTCTCAGAGAATATTTTTACCAGGTTCCATATCATCCCAGCAACCAACATCAAACTTAGTCGAGCCTTATAGCAGTAAGTTTTCCATTACAAACGTAAACATCATATTAGATGATAGTATTGTTTGTTTCAAGTCTTTAGTTTTTTCATTAACAGTGAAATACATTTTTACTTAGTACATGTTTAAACTCTATGATTTTTGAAGCCCTGTGGAATTGGAGCTGCATAGTTCACTACTTCCCTTTTCTTTGAGTGATGTGTATGCTAGTGCAAGAATGCTTTTTAGTAGACTTTGAGGCATCTTACTGTTTTACTGTACATGATTGTACAGATTTGTTACTTGTGGCATTTGAATATTACGAAATTATTTTGTGTGATCAGTTAACTCACTTGTATCCTTAATTGCTTTGTAGATATTCACCGTATTCCGAATGTCCAGTTAGCAGGTTCACAGTCAGGAAGCACTTTATCTGGAACTCCTTTTGCTTCAAGCGCACATACTAGTTCGCTTAGGCGATCTAGCGAATCACTGTATTATTTACTTATTGTAATACGTTACCAATTTTTTTCTCGCTTTAAATTCACGAGACTTTTCATTTCAACCTTTAAATTATCATTTGTAGATTCATTGGTTCTAGTTTAAATAAACCACTTTCTTAGAACAAGAACTGAACTAAAAAGGTCTCGATTCTGAAATCATTATTTATGAGACTAATAGAGTTTAGTTGCATCTTTTGTAGAGTGGGGACTAGTCGATTTGGTATGGTTAATCCCCTCTCAGTTTCTAATTCGGATTCGGTTTCCACTCTCTCTTATTCTCCTGCTGCACAGTCCATTCCATCATCCATCGCAGTCGCAGGAGATTCACAACCCTCAAATAGTTCAAACACTCCTACAGAATGCACTATTAGTGTGCACACATCCACTTCACATGATAAACCTAGTGTATGCTTTAATACACCTCTTTCAAATCTCAGTGCAACACCAACTCAGCAGCTGAAATGTGCACCGAGCAGTTCTGGAACATCTGGTACATGGTAGGCTGTTGATATGTTTTTGGAAAAACGAACATATGGTATATATGTCCTTATCATTTTGCTGGAAAGTTTTATAGTAGATATATTTTAAAGTCTGTTTTGGATGCTTTTCAAAAATTATCCTCAAACTTTTGCTCTTCTAGTGTTAGCTCACCACCTCCAAAAGATCCGGAACCAGCTCCATTGAAAATGGCAGTTAGCATCAAGAAAGGCAACAGCGGTGAAGTTTCAAAAATATCAAATGTATTAAAAACTAAGTTTCATGAGAGCAAGCCGTTGGATCCAGAGCAAACGAGACCAGAAAAATTGTCACAGTTCGAAGGTTTTTTTTTTTTTTTTTCAGTTTTGCTGTTTCTGTTTTGATTATTTTGTTCTTAATTATTTGATTCTGATTGTAAAAAAGAATCATCTAATGTGTCACTTCCTTTCAAAACATGATGCTACACTGTCGATGTCATAAGGGATAGTCACTCTAAGAATGTTAGATTGCACAAAAAGGTTTTAGAGCAGTCAGTTACTGGTAGATCAAACATTGACTCTGTCTTGATTTCTGTTTGGAACTTGTCCACCTGGTTCAAGAAGAATCTTGCATTTAAGCAGAAGGTTCAGCAGATAATGATGAATCAAGGTGGGATGACTACTGTTACGTATGCCAGCAAGGTTGTGATGAAAAGACGGGTTCTCTTGGTTGTTGTGCGCGTTGTCCACGAGTTTTTCACAATATTTGTCATATACCAGCCATAAAGGAACAAATGGAAAATTTGCCGTATGTTTTAATGAAGTTTGTTCATTGTTATCATTTGGTTGATAAATTGTCGCATTTTGCATTTCAGTGAGCTATGGTCAATATTCCAGGATAATGGAAAATTTTTTATCCCTTCTATTTACGTTGATAATACGATCTACGAAGCGTTCTTTTTCAAAGGGTGTTGATACTCTTGTATGTTAAGTAAAAGATCATTGAACTAAGAATCCATGTTTTTTCGTGGTTCGATATATTCATCTCCGAATGACTTTTATATATTGGAAGATATTGGATTTATTGTTAACTGAAATGTCATTACTTCATTACTTTCTTGAACTGTTTATATTTAAATGTTCTTAATTATAATGATTTCTTTATGCTTGATTCCCTAAAAAATTCGAATAGTTTCAGGGATGAATGGGCATGTTCATTATGTATTGAAGCAGAGCCACTGCATGAAAATACTGGTACAGTTGGACAACGTGAGAGAGTGGC
The DNA here is from genome assembly GCA_003012265.1 of Setaria equina. Taxonomy (NCBI): domain Eukaryota; kingdom Metazoa; phylum Nematoda; class Chromadorea; order Rhabditida; family Setariidae; genus Setaria; species Setaria equina. Next base: position 117,198 of record PQVD01000431.1, on the reverse strand, counting down.
AAGTGTTTAAACTTTGTCAATTATAAAATGGGTGACGTGTGTGTGCCAGCTATTCGTAATGTCCAGAATTTTTCTCGAAGTCATGGAAAGTCGTGGTATTTGTTTCAGTTGTGCTCAAAGGTTTTACTGAGTTGCTATGAAAAACATTTGGATGTGGAACCTTTTTGTCAACCTGTACCACGAACAGTCGTCAGTTACCATGTGATCATCAAGCAGCCGATGGATTTCTCGACTATTGCACGACGCTTGAAAGAGAAGTCCAAGGATGCATTCACGAACGTTACACAGTTTATCCAGTGCATGAATTTAGTTTTCGAAAACTGCTCGACATTCAATGCAGTAAACGTTTTTCTAGTATTTTATTTTTATAAAATGCCGGAATTTTATAGAAGAGTCCGACATGCTATTATTATAAATCCAATAGCTATTTTTTTACAGAATCGGAACGATTCTTTCCACAATAATTTGGTAGCGTTTAAATCATTGCTAAGATGAGGACTTAATCTTTAAAAGTCTGCTATGCGTCAATCAGTTAGTTGATAAAGCTCTAATTTGTTGTCTAATTTGTCTATACGCTATGTAGCCAGATTTGTAAATTCCAAATGTTAAGTTCTTAATTATTTCATCTTATACAAGGCCCAGACAAATGAGAAAGGTCAGGGAGAGTTTTGATATCGTCACTAGTCGTACACAATACATTCCGATTTTTCAACTGTTCGCACTTTCAGCCGGGTGATGAAGTTGCAAAGGCGGGACGTTCCGTTTATCAGATATATAGCAGAGCAGTAAAAGAATATCTTCCATGTATGAAAAGTCAAGTTTGGTTGTATGTGAACAGATATTCGGAAAATCGTTATACAGGATTAATGCAAAAAGAGCAGGTAGATAACTTGTTTCTTCTCATTGTTTACTTCATCTACAATTGGGGAATGTGCGTGGCACGCAAAAGTTGTGATTGTCCGATACATTTTTTATCAATTATTTGACATGTTCGAACCAAAATCACGATAGTTTCCTAAGATCACAATTCAAACTCTCTGCCATTAGATTTGGATTAGGACTTACCAAAATTGACTGAATTATGTCTAACAAGTGTTCACTGTTTTTTATTTTCTATCTCTTTTTGTTTTACACTCTGTTGTTCGAGCGGCGAATTATTGCAGAATGCTCAAGCCTCATCATCTTCCATTACACGAGTGCAGGAAACATGTGTAGAGCCTGTCAACAAGAAACCTAGAAAGGAAGTTAAAAGTGAATTTAGTGAAATAACTTGAAACTTTGCGTGAAATTTTATTAATTGTAAGAAATTCCCTGGAGATAATACATACCTCTCATTGTAACATAATATTGTGTTACTGATATTATGGTTTGATAGAAATTGGCGGACTTTAGTAAATCGGAATCAAAAAGAATGGATACACGATTGTTACTCCGGGTTTTCTTTCTTTCTTAAAGTGGTTCCTGAATCCTGACCGATGAATTAACGTCCTTTTTACCCCAAGTATTTGAAAATCGTTCCTGTTAAATGTGAGAAATTCTCTTTTGCTTCTATTTCAGTTCCGTAGTTGACGCATTACTTTTTTGGACGTGTAGTATATGCGCTCCCTCCTTTTTCTTTCTCAAGGGCAGCATGAAATTTTTCAGTAGGAAAAGTGTTTTATATGAATGAGTCTGTAATTGGGATCTTCAAATAACATGTAGAAGGTAGAGATAGCTGGTGCAGTTGACTCCTTGAATTCCAATATGTTGTAATTAATTTTCAAACATCACTTACATCAATTATTTAAGTTGTTGTATCCTTTATATTTTTCTATAGATTTTTTCTGTGAATAAAAGCCTTGTCAAATATCTTTATTTCTCTCTCTATACACAGTGTGCTTGTTGAATCAGCAAACAGATCCTGATTTGAGAAATTCCTGTAGTGGTTGAATCCTATGGAAGCATTTGCAAGCATGATTAGTTGTAATCTAGGAGGGTAATCATCGTTAATTAAATAGTTCGAATAAATGTCCGTTAGAGGAGGGGAAGGGAGGCACATCGACGACAAATTGTGAAGGTATGCTATACAGGAGTGGGCAGTGAGAAACAGGAAATGAAGTGAAACAAAGCCAACTACTGAGCGAAGGGATGTCTTTATGCTGTTGATGTTTCCTTCTTTAATAAAGGGATATTTAACCATTAATTGTTATTCCGTCTCATGTATGAGCAACAATGGGTATTTGGAACCATTACTGGGACCTAAGTGGTGATATCACGATGGAAGGGTGTGGTGAACGATCGTGCAGAGACACGTTCACAGTGACTGTCGAGAAGTGCATCATCACCTGATACACCATGCCGTAGCTGTCGTACAACGTCTTCCATCATTTCCGTCAACTCGAAAAACGCTGGTCGACGTTCTGGATCTTCCATCCAGCACCGTCGCATAACGTGATGGTATCTGAAACATTCCATAAAATCTCAACACTGAAAAGCTTATCTACTCTGATAAGATATAAAAACGCATGAGCCTTTAGTTAAACACTTTTTTTTCGAAAATCAACTGGTAAGACTATAGGTTATTATTGATAGTTTTCTAGAAGTCAACAATCTGAATGTAATTTTGTTATCTTAATCAGAAAATAACTTAAAAAAATACAAATTATCGGGACATCCTTTCGGTTTCATCAAACGATGCCCCCTCTTCAACAAACGCAGGATATCTTTAGATTCAAGGTCTGCATATGGAACCAAACCACGAGTAGCTAATTCCCACAGCACAACTCCGTATGCCCAAATATCTGCTTTGAATGTGTACTGCAATACATTAATTGCTAAATTAATTGTTCAAAATCATTTTGTAAAAGAACAGCCCCTTTCTAACTGGGAAATGAATTTCGTGCTGTTGAGAATGATAAGTTTCTTCATTTTGCTTTTTACAGAATGCAATAGATCCTCTTCGTCTTTTCAATGATATAAAATTTCGTTTCCTAAAAATATATGCCGAACTCCAACAGAAGTTTGGCTTACCTTCTTAATAGAAAAGTTTCCAGAAACTTATAAAAATGATAACAGGGATAGCTAAAATAGGCAAACAGAAAACCTGTTGTTCCTCAAGCGATTCAATAGGCATCCATCGAATGGGAATTCCACGATCTTTATGGATAACTTGATACATCCCATTTCGTGATACGTCTCGACTCAAGCCAAAATCAGCAATTTTAACAACAAGGCATGCATCTAGCCTTCAAAAGTTGCGAAATGAATGAAAGGTTGCAAAAATTTTCAAGTGGTTTAAGGGCAGGAATCCCATGAAACATGCTACAAATTTCAAGATGTATAAGAAAATTTTCTGACAAACATGCAGTTTCGTGCAGCAAGGTCTCGGTGAATAAACTGTTTATCGTGCAAGTAAGTCATCCCTTTGGCAATTTGAATGCCAAAATCCAACAGATTACCAAATGTAAGTCTCTGCAAACAAGATGATACAAGATGATATAGTAAAAAAGTGTCAATTCCTCTCGAAAAAGTGAAAAAACAAAGATGTTTCAGCAGCTTTAATGAGATGAGTGTGTACCGTCGCAAGAAAAAAATGAGATGCATGAGATTTCAAGATTTTTATCAGAACACAGAAATAAAATAAAAGGTACATTTTCGGGATTGATGATATAATGCCGCAAATCTCCTCGAGCCATAAAATCAGTAATAATGATAGGATAATTATTGCTATTTAATGAGATACCAATAAGTCGAGCAACATTTGGATGATCAAAATTAGCCATAATTAAGCCCTCGTGCAAAAACTCGCTAATACCGGTTATGACATAATCATTTTGTGAATCTATTGTTTTACATGCTACATCAACTAAGTGACCAGTGGGACTTCGATATACTCCCCGGTAGACAACACCAAAATTTCCTGTAATATGTTACTTTCAGTAATACAAGTTAGTTTAAGTATCGTCTAATTCTTTACAAACAGAATCTGTTAATTAAAAAGTATGAGTAAATTACCTTTTCCAATTTTGTTTCCCAACTCCAGGTCCTTCAAAGGTATTTTTAACTTCGAATCGATCTCCAAAAAGAGATTCTCATATGGATTGAATATTTTTATTTTGTCATTTTTCCCTTTCAGGCTAAACGGATTACTGCTCACTAAAAAAACTTTCATAAAATATAAAATTAAGTCTGGTAAATTTTGTGAATAAATCTCAAAATAAATTACGGAGACTAGCCCGTAAAAATTAAAAACTAAAAAAGGAAAACGAACTAACCGAATGCAACATGATTTACATCAAGTGCTATTTGTGAACCACTTATACCGCATTGTTCCATTCGGATTCGTTGACGCTATAAAAAGAGACCTTTAGACTTTCAAATCTAATTTTATTTCGACTTTTTCCTTTTTGCTAAATTTTAATCCTGTGCGAGCAACAATGAAAGTATCTTCCTGTTACGTCCGATAAATTGATGAAATTTTGAATTAAAAACATTACGGTAGTTCAAAACTAACATTATGAAATTGACGAAGTAAGTATAAAATAAATACGATCAGCAATGCAAGTACTATCACAGCAAACGTCGTTGCAATTGCTCTGATGCGTCTCAAAACCGATGTGAAATTGAAAATTCAATCAAAATCGTACGTAGGTGTGAATGGTCATTGTGCATGCAACTTATTCAGAGTAGCTGACTGCACTACTTTTCTGAAGTTGAAATCCGGAACCTAATGTGCTATCCCTTCTACAGAACCAAAACTCGTCACGACGCATTTGTACCAAATGACAAAAACCTTTGTTAAAGTAACAAAATCTGAAGCTTCTTAGGTAGCACAATCAATTCAATTAACAACTGTAAGATCAAACTAAGGAGAATTTGAAACTCAATCCAAAAACTACTTTGAATAATGCGAGTGTGAGCTGGATAAAACCATATTTTTAATTTGTCTTTGAGACAAGGCAAATGTGATATTAAACCGGCCAAATGATTCAAGTTTCCCTTCTAGGTAAAAACTGCAATTTTGTATAGCATCGTTTGGCATATTCACCATACAAGACAGCCTAAAAATACGTTTTCCACAAAGTGACAGAATTTTTTTTTTTTTTTTTTTTTTCTTCTATTAAAAGTTTTTTTTATTTTATTTTGTTAATTTTTTTTTTTTTTTGGCACCAGCCATTAAAGGTATAGTCGAACATATTTTGGGAAATAAAATTTTTTGCTAAAACATACAGAAGTGTATTTTTTCTCAGCTTGATAATCATTTAAATAACTAACTTTGATGAATCGAAATTTGAAATGGAACAATTCTGATCGCATACTTTCGCAACATTATTCTGTAGTCTGTCGAACTTTTTGCCGTACACTTCAAACAAAGTGTAGTTGGAAAAACTTGACGATGAAACGTCCACCTTAAATATTCCTTATGCGGCTTGGAGGACGGTTTGTATCATTTTTCATTAAATTTGACAAAAGTTATTTTATAAAAAGATGGAGAGAAGTTACTCATTAAGATCTCATAAACAGAAAGTTTAACTTTTGAAGTTAAACCTCATTTCACGCTGTTTTTTTTCCAGCCATACTAAAAAGTTTTTGAGGCAAAATAAAATAACGACATTTTCTGGATTTCATCAGAATGCAGTGAAGTAATGTGTATTTTCCATGGCGACAATGGTGATGAAAACTCACGCGTTCAATAAATGGAGCACAGAAGTTGTAAATGGTGTAACGTGGACAAGCACTGCCTTCTGATTTTGGAAGTGCATAACCGGAACCATTCTTCATAACGCACCAAAGGCATTGTAGTGGATCGGACCAGTTGGATCGTTCTAGCGAATCACAGGTATCGTAAAAATAGGAACAAGTCAGTTCTGCATAGTTTAGCTAAAAATAAAATAAAATAAATGATTAGTTTTCAAAGAGCTCGAGTGATGTCATATTGGAACTTTTCTGTATTTTTATGCAATACAAAAATCAAAGTTCGGAAAATTCATTTAGCAATTCAAAAAGATCCTCTTTCTGATTGGAAAACTAGCTCTAAGAAGAGAAACCATGAACTTCATTATCCTGAACGAAGTAAACTCGACTGCGTAGCAAATCTGCAGCGATGCGGTATTGAGGAGCACAAGGATGTTTAGTGGAGTGAAACTGTTGTAGTTGAAGTGACCACAGAAGTATCGGTGTCATCTGATGTCCTTGAGCAGATATCTAAATCACAGAAAAAGTAAGAAAAGTCTAAATTTCTCAACGCCTCAAAAAAACGCCACCTGTCAACATTTAGAAAATCTTTCAGCCGGTTTTTGTTGCACAAAAAATAATTGCAAGATGAATCATGCAGAATTCAAACCCGATTCAAGGCACCGCCAGAATGAACCGTGAATAATGCGTCATCGTCAAGAAAACGCATCACGGACAAAATATCCTCATCAGAATTCGGTAAGCTGTAAGACATGTAAAGCATTATTATAGAGTATTGCATAAAATGAAGCATTTCATTGGAATGAGCGATATTAGAGATCAAGTAGTATGAACTTGCATTTAAATATGTATTTGTACTACAACTTTTATTAGTATAAGAGAATTCCCTCCAATTCCATCAAGCACGAATAACTGTATTTCTTGGTACCGAAACAGAAAACCATAGATTTGAAAAGAACTTTAAAGTTCTTTCTCATTAACCATTATACTACTAACTTTTATATGATTTTTCATTTAACGAAGGAACAGATGTAATTTTAAGAGATAAGGAGGTAGGAAGCTATTGGCCATTAAGCCCTAAAAACTAAACCTTTAAAATGAAGAAAATCAAAAGCTAACAACGGTTAGAATTTTTTTTAGTTGACAAGCAGAGCTTTTTCTTTATTTTAACGATACGAATCAGTTTTTCTTTTCAAGTTTTCTGTCTTTCGTATTATTCCTTTCACTCACTCTGTAAAAAGGATACCAGAATTCGACTTCAAATGGGTTTGAGAAATTATAAGAACTGAAATATATTTCGCTGATAGCTTACACTGCTATAAGTTGTCCAACAAATGCATGGAATTGCTCTAACCATCCGTAACGATATGCAAATGATGGGAACAATTTTAGATCACAATTATCTAACGGTTTTTTTACGTAGTTCTGCAAAATAAATGTTAATACACTGAAGAACTGCTTTCCATTTTCCGTAAAATTTCAGGGCTGCCTGCTTCTCTGAAATTATTGAAGTTACTGTTTAAATTGCATTTTTGAGAATGAGTTGACTTACACCACCAAACTTTGAACAGGCTCGCATAGCTTGTCCATCAGCACGTCGTGAAAATATGAAGCAATACGGAGGTAATTCTTTCGAATTTTGAATTTTCTGGCAGTCCTCAAATCCAAGTCAAATGAATTAACGAAAATTTAACTATCATAATGATGTATATTAAACAGCTGAGGTTAAATAACATCATACATTTGAGATTTTGCTGCTTAACCATCTCCAGAAAATAAACATTTGCGTAAGCAAGAGAAATAATATTCCGGTGAGTATGCAGAAGGTTAAAAATAAATTCTTTAAAATAATAAATGAAGTAAGCAAACTCAGTTTCCAAGCAATTCAAGATTTCCATCCTTCAAGTACTAACTATAGCTTTCTCGATTCTAGACTTAAGTAAATTAACAATAATATAGCTGTATCATTGAAAATGAAAATCTGAAAAGCTACGAACACAATGAACTGCTTTGTCCAGCAATTCAGAAAAACAGAATACTAGTGTAAAAATTCTCTTCCTACCATTGGAAGGAATAAAATTGCGATTAAATCGCATTTTAAAACTGAAAGCAATTTAACTTGCCTTTCTTGATGACTTATAGGAAATGTTTTGACAGTTCGTCCATATTTGATCAAAGGCCTTATCAACATGTTTCATAGCATACTTACATGCTACATTTTCATTTTTTTCAGAATTTTGAAATATAACAATCAGTTCATCACTATTTGGATTGTATTGGGCTGCCAGAGAACGAACATTCGTCCGTAAACCTGAAACACCCTCTAAATTCTAAATTTGATTTTGCAACTAAAATTTGAGAGAATCAGCAAGAAACAACGATCCTTATTACGGTTAAAAAAAATGGACATAACGATTAGTTTTCAAAGTGAAATTTTTTACAAGGTAAAGTGTTTAACTATTTTCTTTTAGAAAGCAGATAATGGTAGCGTTCCTTGAAAAAAAGAGAAAAGAGAAAAGCTCAATCACTATTTTTGGCCAATGATTATGAAAAATCCTTAGAGTAGTTACTGAATAAATTTACTAAAATTTCCACAAGTAAGTGCCATATCAATGCGAGACTCCAGCTCCTCTGTATGATCACTATCACATATCCGCGTTATTCGAACCGACATCACAATTAGCTGTTCGACTCTGGCATTGATGTAAGGCTCGTAAGGTCGTCGTGCTGATCCCACAAAAAAAGTGTAACCACGTCGACTAAATGCAGTTGCTAAACCGTGTCCATCAATGATTCGTATATCTTCAGCGGATTGTATCGATATTAATTTGCTAAGTCTAAGAAAAAATTTGTCAAGTATTAGTTGTAGAATTATGTCAGGATAACTACTCCCTATACGATTCTTAAAACTCCATGTTTTCATTTCCACAGTTACTTTATCACATCACGTTTTAAGTTATTAAGAAATGATTTACTTTCTAAGTGCGTAATATGAGGGGAATCTCAAAATGGCAGCTCTGTCAGCATTTTCAGTTACTATCCTTATATTAACATTTTCGCTAGAATCTTTCGCTGCTGTTGCGTATACCAATTCTTCAACCTTTTTTCCATTTAATATCAATAAGTATTCCTTGCACAAATTCTCTGGAGAATTCAATATGCATAACCTAAAATATTGTTACATAAGCTTTCTCGAAATTGTTCAAATTTATACCATTCTATAGAACCTGTGTTTTACGGTAGATACTTCAGTTCTTAGATTTCATGCAGCAAATGACGAGATTCCTAGGATTTCTCCTCGAATATGTTTTGGTATGAAAAACAGATGAACCTGCATGTCAATGTGTCGCAATAAAGTAGCATTTCATGATCGATAAATTTGAATTCCAATATTTTTTTTCGGATTGGTTCCGGTAGTTTTATACGATACACATTCTCAATATTCACAGAGGATGAAATATTGTATACAAGAATGGTGTTATCCACAGCAGTCGCAAGGAGTTTGTTATATAACGTAATACCGTATATCGTACTGTCATTTGAGTATAGTATCCTTGTAGCTTGATTCCACTTCTTATTACCAGCTGAGAGTTCCCCATTATCAGTGAGTGGACTGTCATTGTAATCGATATATACTGGATTAGTGGAATGAAAAAACGGATCACAGGTGAAAATTAAGGATGTTATTAGATAGAATATCCAGGGAATATGCATTCACGAAGCCAGTTCCCAAAACCAGTTTTTTCAGCTTAATCTCCAGTTACATTGACTCTTCCCTAAATTTTTTAGTTTAAAGTAAGTACCACTTCCTCCATAATGAAAATCCAGAAAAAGAATTAAAATATTAAAGTGTTGCAAGTCCAAATAAGAAACATTGTAAATCTAAAATTTAAAGAATCTGACTTATCATTGCTCTCTATATGCTCCGCTATTCGTTTCAAATTTTTTTTTTTCTGTAGATCTTTATTGCGAAAAAATTCAAAACTCTGAATCTACATATTCAACGAAAAACACATTGTACAGTAAAGGACCCAACTGGAAAAGATGCCAATGAAGAGATTACATTGCTGAGCTCTCTTTTGAGGAGAGTGAAATTTGAAACTGAACGGAAGATATGGAAAAAAGGAAAGAAAAAAAATTAATAAATCAAACCACAAAATACCCAACGCGTCACTAATCACGCATGCCTGAATTAAAATCTAAAAATAATGTATAACGCGTACAGATGCGATATTTTCAATGACAAATAAAATGATGTGTTTTTTATACTGAAAAGCTGACCGAACTAATTCATTATTTAACAAATTAAGAGAACTGACAATGCTATATATGACAATTAACAAATACATACAACATATTTCTGAAAGTCAAGAAAGGATGAGAAAAAGAGCTACTATTTAATAATACTTGGAAATAGAGCAATTTAATCTTACGCGTTTCTATTTAATAACCAAAATTTCCAGTGGGATTTTGGCCAGATCCAAGTGTCTACAAATTTTCAAGAGCAACAGTAGGTACTTAATTTCCACATCGTCTTTTAGGCTGACCAAGAATTCTTTGTAATTCTTAACAGTACTTACTGAACAGACTGTTAAATATATTACCACACGGGAGAACTATGTTAATTGTTGAGGATATACTACATAATATCATCAACCAATTAGACTTTATAATCATATTAGTTCGTAAACTCCACTAGAAATAAGCAGAGCACTTTGTTACGTTTTGTTTTAGTTAAGCTCGGTACTGTCTAGAAAGCTTATTCGTCTCGACAGAAAACTGGAAGAATAGATTCAACATAGGAATTTTAATTAAGAAATTAAAAAGAGGAGGAAAGGTCAAAGTGCGATGTGCGATACATCGAGAAAGTTCTGCACAGACACATTTTACTAACGCGACGGTACTGAACGTCTCGAATACGCCTCTGACACTAAGAGCAACATCAACAGCAGCACTGCCACGATCGCCATCCCATACGTTATCGAACGGTTTCTGCAAAGTTTGCCGGATGGTATGTCAGTGACCCATGTCATCAGGATACGACAAATACGTCACGTATGCTCTTTTAACTTTCCTTTACATCCAGCTTTTTGAGCTTCTAGCCAATTAAAATCATTTATAAATTAAACTTCATGCGTCGTCAATCAGGAACTTTAGATCTTCCATAAAAAACTAGACCTTATTGCTTTCCTTTTTCTTCATATTACGAGATCAAAAACTTCTTAACGAAGTGAGCAACAACTGAAGAAAAATTCCTGTTCATTCCAGACAAATTTTTGCAACTTTTTATCTTATTCATTTAATGTAATTACTTCTGATTAATAATTTCTTACCAACTCTGTTGAAGCTTCAAAATAATTTTTACAAATCTAACTGCTTTATTATCTCCCTCCTTGTCGCTCCCGAGATGTTTATTTCAAAAAAACTGGGAGTGTTTTCATGTGTGGAAACGGTGTGTGTATGTATATGTGAGTGCTTGGAAGTAGGAAGGTCACATGTCAACACTCTTTGACAGGAACTGTCCTGTTTTTGAGCTACACGAAAACATTTACATTTTCACTGCGAATAAGAAAGTCATTGGAATAGATGAATAAAACTGATCGTTCTATCAGTGGACGAATGAGACTTGACTTGCTGGAGATAGATTTCATCTCTTACTTCCTCTTCTGTCCTCCTGAGACACACTGAAATATCAACACTCGTCGGTACACCCCAGGGCTTAGGGAATTATCTTCAAAGCGAGGTGTTTGATGGATCAAAATGGAAGAATGAGTGTTTAGATTTAACTGAGCAGAGAGAGAACTATTCGAGCAACGATCATCAATACCGATAAAAGAATTAATTCACAGCATCGAGGAGGGAACGAGAAGAACTGTTTGGAAATGATTGCTGTGTTAAACTTCGATTGTTAAGTGATGTTGACATGTGGAGTGAAGACAAATGAACTGAGGTGACATTTATCTTTCTTCATATCACTCCGCTTTACTTTGCTATAGCATATGTGAAAGCATGGTTAACTATCAAAATCACTTAGAAGAGCTATTTTTATTGCAAACCTGATAAAGGATGGCCTGTCTCGGCAACGTGAAAACGAAAATGTCGTGACTTCCTGGGCAGTTTTCTGTAATCACTTGAGATACTAATAACAATCAAACCGCACTGACTTGGGTTTTTGGAAGTTATCCCAGCTGCTGTTAATTTGCGTCCCTTCAATATAATCAATCAATCCATTTCGGAAAAGAGCATTTTACTCCGTCTGATATTTATTCCAGTTTGTTGAGAAGCGGATACCTGTGTTTCGTCGGAAATAAAGCCCCAGGATTGAGTGCTTAGAACGATGTGGATAACTGTTAGTTGACACTTGCTCTCGAATTATCAGCTTCTCGAGAAAGGCATAATATTCTACATTTTAAGAAGTATTTGTTTTATCTCTGATATCCCAAGGTTCTTATGACCGTTCATATTCATTCCTATGCATATCCGTCTTTCTTCCATAAGTAATGGACAGATACCATAATCATAAGAGTTATGGCAGTTGAGCAGTACAGAAAAAAAGTGCAATACTAGATCTCGTTTCAAGAAGCTCTCAAGAAGATATATTGAGAAAATCCAATTTTTTCCCGACTCAGAGCTAAAAATTCCACGTGACCAAGATTGCATATGTTTTCAATGTTTAAAACTTCTTTGCGGAATCGGCATCGAACGTACCTTAAATATAAAAGAAGTCGTGACGGTTATCACATATAAGCTGTCACCATCAAAAAGCATTATACAATATTAAAATGTAAAAATTGTTTTCTTAATGAAATATCGTTTTAATTTTGATCAATCGCAGTTACTACTGGGTTGAGTGAACTACAGCAATCGTATAGAAGAGGAAAGAGAAAATGCGAGAGGACGACGGCATTGTATGAGAATTCATAAAGGATTTTCACTGATGATTATCTCATCACAGATTTTGAAAGTTGCAAAGTGAACTTCCAGATTTGATGCTGCTATGCACCCTACAAGATTTAAATTTATAAATGATACGTTAAGACACAAAATCATTATGACATGCGTCACTGCTTTATTCTACTTGTTAAGAGTGTGCCACTATTGTATGAGTAAATCGTATTTACATTTTTTATACGTTCATTTAAAAATTCATGGAACACGAGATCTGAAAAGTAGAGAAGTTTGCTACCATTGGAGGGAATGACTCTAGACTGTCCATGCTTCTGGGTTCTAACATTTTCGGTCACATAAGAATTCTATTAAAATCTGTGAATTGATTGATTATATTCGAAATTCATAACTTGCCCGTAGACTGCCGTAGGGAATATAAATTATAGGAGATTTTCAACAGTCTGTTGATTCTGATTATCTTGAGATAAGAGATGAACACATAAGAACATAATCGATTTAGTTTCATCATTCAACAAATTTAATCAAAAATATGCTTGAGCTATAAAATTGAGGCATAATATATTTTGGTTCGAACTGTTGTGAAAACTTTTTCAATAAGAGTTAAAAGTAATGCATTCTGTTGGACTTGTTCTTACATAACTAAAACTTCTATAGCGATGTAGGGAATAAACAGGGGAAGAGAGAAAATCTAAGAAACCAATAAATTTTAGCTCAGGATACCCACGTCCGACTTTTCAACCCTTATAAACAACGAAAGCTCTCCAAAACTTTTAAAGACGGAAACATAACAAAGTGTGCGACAACCTTGACGAGAAACTCAAGAAAATGAAATGATTTTTACTTGTTTTTTCTTCTGAAAAAAATTTATGGTCTTTTATCCACTACTATTTATATCAACAAGTAAAAAAATTGTAAGATCAGCAATGCAGAAGTTTTTCAAATCAATATAGATATCATTTGCTGGGAATCATTGAGTCTAGTATACAACAAATGAATTTTAAAGTCGTTTGTCACGTTGACTGCAGAGCTGGGCGAAGGAAAATCCTTATTTTTTCAAACTTGATAGAACAATTGCTTACAACTTGAAAAAAAGGAGGATTTTATGCCTCCTTTTGCCAAAAGTTTCAAACTTGGAGGTCAGAAAGTATCATAAAGTGATTAAATTTAGTGTCAACTTGGTGTTAACAGAATACCTAAACACTGAAATGTCCCGCAACTTTAGATTCATCGGCAATGCACATCATTGGCAATTACGGAACAGGTATGTTTTTCCGAGGTTATTTAGATATTTGTTGACGTCGTGGCCCGATCAGGATTTGGGTAAGGAGTCTTGTATGGGGAAAAAGGAATTGTTAACGATTAGTAACATAATTGTAAGCTAATTATATGTATTAACTGGTTTATGAAATTGCACATAAGTTACTCGCAAGAGTGAAATGCAAAACTAGTTTACTTTATTACCAAGTCTAAACAATTCCTGGATGACACTGTCGGAGTGAAATACTTGGAATTTCTTGGTAAAACAGGAATATGAAATTACATTTGCTCATTAACCTAAATTAGTCACATACCGTCAAATTTTTAGAGTGTAATATGGCTAAGTTAAGTTTTAAATTTCGTATAATCAAGTGTTGAGTTTAAGTAACTTAGTTTCCGAAGTGGAAAAAATAATTTGTAGGAAAATGAATTATTTCATGACTGTCCATCATATATTTTTTGACTTAAATGTCCACTTTTGGTACAATTAATTCATGCTTAAAATGTAATACAAATTTTTTCGACAAAAAAAAAACCGAATTGCTTCTGGTACTACTTCATGTTCACCAGTCTATTTAAATAATTTAAAAAACGGTAGAAATATGCAAGCAGCTCTTTAGTAATGCCATTGCCATTTATTATTCATCAATAATTATAAATATTATGAATACGATTATGAATGCTGAATGCCAATACATAATTGCATTATTACCTGCTCTCGTTATTTTAATATTTTAGTCATTTTGTCATAAATTTCGTTGTATTTCAAGTCACCGATCGATGGCAACTTTTTAGAAACAGTCATATCATTAAGGCATTACAAATGATCCATGTTTCAGAAACCAAGTCACTTAGCTTAACAAGGCATTATTTTTCCAGTTTTAATCAGGAAAAAAGTTTGAAAAAATCAATACATTTGTAACCAGCAACTTCATTCATGGGGCCATCAGTACGAGTGCAATTAAAAGTGAACTATCATTACTATGATCATCATCCTCATCACGGTTAATCACAGTTACCATCATCGTTAACAATGATGCAACTTGTGACTGTTATCGCCATCGTCGCGATCATCACATCATCAACAGCGATACAAAGCGATATATCGAATAAATAGCTGATGATCGATGATGGCGAAAACTGTCTTTCATCTGAAATAACCGGGCAAGCGGACACTCTCACCTTGGCATTTTCTAGTCGAACAATAATCGAAATTTGATGTACACTCCTGTCATTTCACAGAAGTTCATTTCCTTATACCTCTCCAGTTCTTTTACTCATTATAGCTGAATTCCCAAATCCCTGACATTCATTCTCCCTACATTACCAATGCAGATACGCAGCAAATAATTTGAACTTCGTCTTCTGAATCATCGTCTTTCCAAAAGTAACCTCTTGTGAAAAAGGTTGATGTTTCTTGCTCTGTTTCCAGTTTTATCCTGATCACAATTGAATAATTGCTTCTTTTAAATCTAAATTCCCTGCTTCTAGACATGTCTTATTCTCCTTACGGATGCAACTAACCAATGTAATATGCATGCAATGCAAATGCAAATCAGAAGACATCGTGCAATCTTATCCGTAAATAATCCATTTACTGAGCCTAAGATTTGATGGCGTAATGATGATGTCGAATGTTTAAAATTGAAGAATTTTGTTGAGATTTGATGACTAGAACTTTACAGTGGTGTTTTTCGAAACGTTAATTCAAGTTTCAACGACTAAAACACACACAGTAGCAACGAAATTTGTTTCGCGTGTATACAATATTATCCTTCCGCATCGCCTATACATTCTAACACACTTTGCTAGATTGAAATTTCGATAATTTTCTTTATTGTAAATTTTACACAGATTTTCCAGAAAATTATTTGCGAGAAGGGAAAGCAATCACAACCTGCTCATCATTTTCTGTTATTATGAAAATGATGTGGAAGGAAGATAAGCGGAAAGCTTGTTCACTGTCAGAACTGCCATATGATTAATCTTGTCACTTCAGTAAACCTCTTCACATATCTTTGCCTTTATCCTTCGAAGTAAGTAATGATTAAGTTTCTTTTATTTTTCTTATGTGAAATTCCGCCCTTTCTACAGTCAGTTACACTTTATTCATCTGAGATGTCTGCAATTTCAGCCAATATGTCAAATAGTCACCATTCTTGGTAATGACCTTTATTCGATTAGGGTGCCACTTTAAAAGCAGCGGTAATTACGAATATGTTCTTAAAAGACACAGTCATAGTTATGTGAGCTTACATCATTATCCTTTTAGATTTAATTTTATATATTGCAGTTTTTTACAATTCACTGTATATCCATAGTTTACACTGTCGAACCATTTAGATTAATAATGTCAAACTCACTTCTTTCCAATAGAAATAAAAAACAGTTGGTTATTTTTAATATGCAGTAAATGAGTACAAAGCCAAATCTATGAAGCAGAGCAATGAAATTCGTAAATTGACGGTTATCACAGATAGGTAGCATTTAGAGTAAAATTGTACTTCTAACTGATTCGGATTTCCTTTTCTGTTTATTGACCAATTTTTTTTTCATAACATTCCAAAAAATTAAATTCTTCTAGTTACTGAATGACATTAAATAGTGTAGTTTTAATGACATGAATGTATTATTTGCTTCTCTTAAACCTATTTCCGAATTTATGAAATCAATATGTTACTGCAGTTTAGATTTGCTGTTGCCATAATCAGTATACTGTAGAATACACTGATTATTGTCATCATCGTTTTTCTTTATAAATTATTATTATTTGTTTTATAGTAAATGTAACAACAACATTCTGCAAGCGGTATCTAGAGCACTGCCTTATAATCTACCAATGGTTGAAACATTTAGGGGATTTCAATCTCTAACGCACTTAAAGTGAAGCTAGAAAACATAAATTGAAAACGCACTTCGTGCTTTGACTTTTGCTCTCTCAAATATAGTTTAGTGACGCATTGACTGTCTGGTAAAATGAAGTGATAATCGAGAACTGATGACTTACCGAAGCATTCTGCTTAATTGCTTCTATCTGTTCATGGCAGCAGTGATCTAATCAGTAGAGCCTCTTTGGATTTCTCTCCTGTTATCGGTCCATTAAATATCTTGAAATTCTTCCTGAATTTCAGAAAACGACAAGAGACTGATTTTTGTCTTCGAGGGAAAGAAAACGTTTGCTTTGTGAGAAATAAATCCTTAAAATCGTTTTATCTTCGTCGTCACAGAATAATATATCACTCAAGTTGTTTACTTTTTCCCATTTTGCCGAAAACTGAAGTGTATAAAATGTCGACAATCCAACAAGGTTATATTTATCCCGCAGTCAGCATTAGAATGAAGTTCATTGGACAAACTTGAAACTTCTTCAGGTCCTGTCATTAAACATAATTCAGTTCATTAAATCTTATACATATGACTATCGTATCAGTGCTGATCTACAACTTAATAAGCAAACTGCTTTTATTAAAATTCAAAGGCAAATGCAAGTATGTGAAGATAATTAAATTGCAGAACATATTACATATTTTTTAGACTGAAGTTCAAATCTCTATCCCAACGTTGAAAAAGACGGAACAGGAAGCTATTAACTTCGAGGTCTCAAACTTCCCGAGTACTAAACTTCAAATTCTAGACTTTTGGTTTTACCAAATTCGGTATATATAGCTGTGGTAAAGGTAACAAATTCTACTGGAACAGAGGCTGTGGAAATAAGTTTCAATCACTCCTTCTTCAAGTAGTTGCAACCTCCTAGAAACTTTGCAGCAGTTTCAAGTTTCAACTTACTTCCTTCCCTAAGTTTTTTCTGGCTTGAAAATTCGCTTGAATCCACACAGCGTTCCTATTCTTTTATTTGAACGCCTATAGCTCTCTTTTCATTTCGCACTTCCCATCTCTACCCCTTCCCTTCACTTTCGTAAATTTTCTGTATTTCTCCCACTTCTAGTTCATTCATTCATCGTATCGTTCATTCCTCTTCATTTTTTTTTGGCCTTTCTCGGCGTCTTTTCACATCTGATTTGCGGAATGTATTCAAGTTATCTTTCGAAATCTTTTACAAATTCCACTTTGGTTTTAAAGAGATCTGAATTCCTTAATTGGAAGTACCTTAATGATAGTTGTTATTTCTTTTTCAGCATATGAATGTTGCTGAGTATTCAGGTTTCTTAACACCGATCGTTGGTCTGATGCCTGTTTCTCTGTTAAATTGTCTTCTTATTGCTTTGGCTGTGATAATTAACGCTTTCAAATGCTTTACAGCATACGCCAGTTGAGTGGAAAATGAGTCTTAAAGCTCTCTCCAGTTTTATCTGTTAAAATAACCACATTTTTATTACGAAAATTTTCTTGATAGTTAGAAATAATATTTTGCAATAAGCTTTAAAACAATTTAAACTGGGGTAAATTAAGTTGGAATGACGACCAAAAGGAGCGTGATATTCAAATAGAAAATTGTAGGACAAAGGACCACGTTTATTTATCATACAAAGTACGTCTGTTGTTGCTGTAGCATCTGTCATTGCTGCAAAGATGCTTAAGATACAAAACAATTAAACTGTCGAAAGCATGTCCATCCGGATTCGGTTGTTAGATCGATTTCAGCGACTCCAGATGTTCAGTTCAACAAGAGGATCGCTCACTTTTTTTGTTTCCTAACTAGATACTTGCAGTAACAATGAATGATGCAGCATTACAGGAGGCAGTTAACAGGTTGTATTTTAAAATTCAATTTTTCACTTTCGACTTAATTTAAGCATTTCATTCAGGCATTTTTCCAAATAATAAATATTAGGTCGTATACGAATGAATCACTTTTTCTCATAAATGTACGTTGCGTCCAAATCCTCGAAAAAAGTTATCGGTGTCATCGAAGCACTTTTAATTGTTAAATCGGCTCTACTTTTCACTGCCTACTTTCTTTATTCATATTTCTTCTCCTCAGATGTTGTATTTCTAGGATAGTCTTTTGTGCAGTTAAAAATCCAGGAAAATTTTCCCACTTTAAGAAAAATTTAATTTTGAATCTCTGTGGGTCATAAACCTATCCATTGTGAAATAATGGAAAGTGGAAAATTTTTGTCGGAGCATTAGGTCGTTAAGCAGAAGTTAGTCACACTTTAGATTACGATAATTACTAATGTGTTTTCCTGTCCATTCACTGATTTCTTTTTTGCCCAGGGAAATGTTCCAAAATGTTTTACGAAAACTTTCAAAGTTTAACTGTAAGCACAAGAACGTTCTAGAAATCATCATTTTCTTTACGGATTGTTACGATTTTCGTTGAAAGCAGCAACCGATCTTGGGAATCCTTTATTTTTTCTTTCAAAAATTTCTCCAATTTTTGTACTTGTTACAATAACAAATGTCAGATCCTCATAGTCTGCCACAATAAAATATTACACCCGCTCGAACAGTACATATGAATATCTCACCATCTTCTTGCTAAGATATTTAGAGAGTAGCTGAAAAATACAGATATATTTCTGTTTTTTAAGAGTCATGATCTTGCCACAGTTTCAGCTGGATTTTGCTTGTTCAAGTTACAAAATGCTGTTGGTTATCAAGTGAGACGTCAGCTATCCAGTTAAAATGTCATGCAGTTAAAACTTGAGTATTTGATCAATAAAATTATTCCACAACATAAAACTAATTGGCATGAAACCTTCTTATAAGCAAACTACCCATAAAATGTTGCTTATTTTTGAACTCCACTGATCCATCATCAGTTTTGTATTTCTTTTTTTGTGCGTTTATGCAATTGCATCCATTAATAAACAGACGAAAGGAAAGTGTGTCAAAGAATTGCTAGAATAGTTCGTAAACAGTGTCATTATTTTCCCACTGTTTCATCCGGCAGGTAAGATGGTTGAAGGTTTAAAGTTTCAAAAACTTGAAAAGTGCTTGGTGAATAACTCCTGCCAACGCATGTGATCGAATATTTTTCCTTTTCAGAAAATGTAGGCCTGTTAGCAAGTATTGAAACAGGGTAAACTTATCTCAGTCACACTTTGACACTAAGAACCATTTCTGTTATCTCTTGGTAATGACTTCTATCCTTGCACAAGCATCCTTTAGAGCAAAAATGTTTAATGTATTAGCCAGGTAGTCTTCGTCTTTGGATGGTTCATAAAATTTGCTATATGGAAAGATGTGGTGTGGATATATGTAGCGACCTAGGATCAAGTACTATAATATAATTAGTTTTTAGTGACTATCGGTAAAACGGGAAGTGTCTTCAGAATGCAAAAAGCTTCGCATAACATTAGATTTCTATAAATCTTACTGATAACATATTTTCGGGAAAAGAATTCGTGTGATATTACATGCCGAGGTCCATCAATACATAAACACTCACTGCAACAAGCTAATCTTTGCTATCAGATTAAATGTCCTATTAATGTCGTAACATGCTTCATGAATTATTCCCTCATCGGGTTTTCATTTAATCGTTGACCATATTTCGAATAAAATTTAATATCAGGAACCTTATGAGGCACTAATCACTCTGTTCCGAAACTTAAAAAAATCTTCATTACTTACCAAAGTAAAAGAGTGAATTCGGCTTCATTATATATTATCGAATCAGTCAAGTATCCGGTTCACTTCATATTTATCATTCGATATCTCACTTTTTCAAACAATCTTTAAACAGAAACATGCACTGCTAGGATCAACTGCCCACTAAGATTACCTCCATTTTTGTAAAATTGCTCATCTTGTCTGATTTTTAGTCAGTGTTGATTTAATTTCATTGACAAAAATTTGATGGTCATATTGACAATTGGATTTTCTAAGTGTTGCATTTTTTATGAAATTTTCATCTAAAATCTCGTCGTGTGGGCTTGAAGAGGAGATGCTTTTGTCATTTGTCTTCGCCCGAGCCTGGAATTGTTCTGAAATACCGTTCTTTTTTTTCTGTTGAGTCAGTGCTTTACTTGACCCAACAGCCCCATTTCTTGACAAGTAACACATTTTTAATAATCTTAGCGATGAGATTAGTAAGTTGGTGAGTTCAGAAACGATATGGTATCATCTTTCATCGCCGAATCATTTTGCTCCTAAATTTTTATCATGTATAATGAACAATCTTTTTTCAGAGTGTTCCTGTTTAGAAAGCTAGATATGCGATGGGAAGGTGGGTGACACAAGACTGCTTATTAAAATTGTTGTTACAGTTGAAAACTGTAAACGAATAATGGGTTCGCTGATCAGACAGCAAGGAGAGCGAAACCGAGCAACAGAGAACCCCTCCTATAAATTCTAAGCCTGATTTCATCGGTTTTATATCATTTACATTTACCTCAGTTATTCGAATCTGATGTGTCATTTCGTTTATAGATATTGTTCAGTGATTTTGCTACTCACAGATCAAATGTTTCTTGTTTTTTCAGAAAATAGTAAGTTCCATTTCTGCTTTCAAAGCTAGTTATCATCCAGAAATCTACTGATTTAGAGCGTAGTGTATGTAATAAATTTACTTATGATTAATTAAATAGTTTTTGCAAAGTAGTCGGTTAATACTTAACTAAAAAATGATGCAGCTGATTTAGCTGAAAAAATTTTTGATTACATGAAAATGAATAGGAAGCACAATAATTACGATTTATGATTCATGAAAGGGAGATTCTTTTAAATAAAGGACGAGTTTGAGAAGTTAAAGCTGTAGTCGACTGATGAAAGTTGATCACAGCTGTATCCCTTTTCAGTTTGTGAAATTTTTTCTATGCTATATTTTTTTTAGGGATCTTCAAACTGCCAAGACTAATACTACATGCAGATCAGTACTATTTGGTTAAGCGTAAAGCCGTTGGTATGTCATGTCAGATAGAGCCAGGTTGGCGTGGTGCTACAATAGCCGATGTACATTGGATCAAAGACGGTATACCTATCAGCGAACTCGAAAGCGAAAATATACGCAACGAGTTGCTTGTTGATGGGCCTACGTAATTTTCTACTCATTGTTAAAATCGCAAGCACAAATTACTAAACGAGTGTTAAACTGTTAAGTGTTAAGTAATTGATATATATGTAAGTTGATATTAGTGTTAAACTCAACAGAATGTTTTTTTTTTGTCTTTATATCCTGTTTTGGCATATATATCAATTTAAGTTTGCAAATACAAAATGGAAAGCACCATGCCGAAGGAGATTATCAATGTTCAGCATTAATACGGGGAGTGCGACTATCAAGCGGAAAACATATCGATACACGTCTTGTTTCCGCTCCGGTGAAATTCCGTCGTGCCAGGATTACTAAATTTGAGAAAGTTACACCACAGGTTCTATTTACTTCTTTATTAAATATAATATGCATGTTCATTAAATTCTGATAGCCTTTTTCAATAATCGAAGGTAAATTGATATGTTAAGTAACCTTTATTCAGAGTGTAACAGTATTTCAAGGGCAGATTGCTCGTCTGCCATGTTCCGGCATGCCTGATGTGATTCCCGGTCCTCCGGAGATAACGTTCGAAAAAGAAGGCCATGATAAACTTCTAGGGATATTGGGTAATGATCAGTGACATGTCGACTCTATGAATATCAACCGCAAGAATTTTATTCATATATATATATATTTAATGTGATAAGAAGTTTCTTTATTCTTCTATAGGTTTTGATCTTAATTTAGCTGAATATTTAAAATTCATAGATTTTCTGGTAGTAATTGGTCTTGAATTGTTGTCATTGAGTAATATTAACCACAAGAATTTCATTTCATTTCTTAAAATTAAATGCATGGTAGCATCTGTTTCCGTGAGCAACCAAGTAAATAAAACTCTCGAGACTTTTAGCTAATTCTTTCATTGCTTTTAGTTGTTGTACAAATTTCAGATCTTGAGTAGTGAAGAAAAAGTTAAAAAGAAAGCTGCAGGAACTCTTTTGAAAAAATTCTAAAAAACATAACTTTCACGAGCATAATTGGTTTTCCAGGTGACGAAAGGTATTTGTCGACATCATCTGGAATGCAAATACCTTTGTCAAAATTATCCGATTCAGGTAATTATTATTGCGTTGTTCGTAATACATTTACCAATCAGACCCGAAAGTCTCCGTATTTTGTTAAATTAGAGGTGAGTTTTACAACTTTTCTCATTTCTGAATAATTCTGATTGTTACATTTTTTTATTTTGAATCATTATATATATATATAATGATAGCAGATAAATTATGATATATTATATAATTATATATATATATATATATATATATATATATTTGTTTATTCACTTATTTATTCATTTGTTTATTTATTTGTTTAACTAATTAGTTTATTTATTTATTACTTGTTATATAGGTAGTGGCAAAAAAGTTCAACAATATTGTACCTGTACTTGTCTATCCTGCAACATTATCCTCAGTCAGTGGACCCATCGTTGTTGATGTTGTTAAAGGACAAACAGTGCTTCTGGAATGTATTGTCACATCAGCAAAAATTGTTTGGACAAGGGTGATCCTTTCCCATACTTTTTATTATTTTTAGCGGCAGTGTCGAGTTGGAATTCGATAACTCCAAATAACAGTAACAGGAAAAGTAATAATTATGATGAGGACGATGGCGCTAAAAAAAAGGATGATTCTTTTGCGTAAATACGAAAAATTGCAATCTTTTTAATTATTGTATAGCTGTATCCCGGTGAAACAGGAATATCAATAAGTAGTGAAAAAACACGACTACGTCAAATTTGGGGCAATTTACAAATTCAACAAGTGAATGAAGCTGATACTGGTATTTACATTTGTGAAAGTATGGCACTCTTTTCTCATACTGTTGTTGAATTTCCTAAAGTTTATTACAATTTACGAGTGCATGCACCAACCGATGTACAGCTTATGTTGGGACAACTTGCGGCTGATAAAAGTTGGAAGGTAGAAGAATTTTTTCTTTCGCAAATTTTCTCTAAGCTTAATTACTTTTTTTGAAAAATTTTGATGTCATTCTGAATGTTCTAGCTTCATTGTTTTTTTTTCCGATTTGCTAGAATTGTGAGGATGACCAGACCAAAAATGATTTAATTGAAATATTATAAGAGTTTCTGAAAAGAATTTTCCTTAATTTCCCTTCTAAATTAGGTTGAAAATTCTCTATGTTTCAGAATGGTCTAAAAATTTCCAATTTTCAGTTAAGTTGTTTGGCGCTTAATTTGCATTACGAGATTCCGATGGTGTATATGAATGGATTAGCACTAATTGATGCAATGGATCAGCTTGGTGTGCCACCGCATACTAATTTTTTTACAAACCCGATAAATGCTACACTGACTTCCAGTGTTGCTTTGTCGGGCAGTGTACAGGTACGTTCATAATTTCGGTAGTTCCGCTAGGCTCATTTTCTTTCAGATTCGCGTTCAATAAGAGAAAGATCCAGTTATCACATTACAGTGTATTTCACGCGCAGCGATGGATGAAGCAGAGGTTTATGGGAATGGTTTGGAACGTGGTCGAGCGATGAATCTCTATGTTGATAATCGAGTCAATCAGCAGATTAATTTAATTTTACAAGGACCAGAAAATTCCACGAAAGCAATTGGTGAAACAGCACAGATGGTTTGTTTAGTGGTACCAAGGACGACAAAGACCATTTGGACCAAAGGTTTATTGAGTTCTGAGAATTTCGTGGTTGGAAATGTTATTAGAATTGAGAATTAAATTTTAGATCTGTCACTTCAAACTGAAAGGAACAAACAGTTAAATTAAAAAAGAAGAAAAACGTGGAATGGAATTTATTTATTTTCGTTTTCTGTATTGTTTTTCCTCGTATTTTTTCAAGCCAGACGAAATTTTTTGTCATGTGCAGATGGCAAACGTATGGCACTAATTGGAAAAAGACGTATCCGATTGGTTGGTACAGCAAGTTTGCAAATTTCCGATGTACAACGAGAAGATGAAGGGTGGTATACGTGTGAAGTGACCGATAACACAAATCACATGACACGTTCCAGCGCTTACCTGAAAATCATTCGTAATTAATTACATAGATTTAAAATCATCCGAATTCACTGTTTCTTAGATTTTCGAAATGCATTTCTGGGAATTTTAAAATTAAAAACATTTTCAGCGGAAGAAGTGCTTTCACAAGGTGAGGAAAAGAATCAGGCGGGAAATCAAGGTGTTGGGAGCTTGCTTACTGATGGCAATGTTGTTCATTATCAAGAAGATGAGGTGTGATTTGTTTAGATTACATCTTAAAGTATTCAGAAGCGGAAGGATTTTCAGTGCGTAAATTCTTGGTAATTAAATTCTTAAAACCTTAAAATTTATTTGCTAGTATATAGTACCAATCGATGCGCTGTAGACTTGACAATACTGAAAACCTTCACAATCTTTTTCATAGTTTCGATAACTATAGAAATTTCATGTAACTACTTTTTTGACTTAGACTATTTAAGTTTCAAATAAATTGATTTGGATTTCCACGCTTAAAATGAAGTCCTAAAGCGGAAATGGTTAAGAAACAGAGAAAACCGAAATCGAAAACGGGGGAAGCGGGGGAACTTTCAATTGATGTGCCACGAGCGATCATTTCCGGAAAAAATGTGCGAGTGATGTGGACACTACCCAAAAATCACCCACTTCTGAACAAAATTACTTCATTTCAAGTTCAATTTCGAGCTGGAAGTAATGAAAAGGAATGGATCATAGGTGACACAGTAGACGGATACATGCGCACTGTTACTCTCGAGATGCTGCTTCCTAGAAACAGGTCAGGCTAATTTGTGGTTCTCAAAAATTAGAAAAATATTAACATTGCACAAGTATAAATATTTTAATAGGCACTGATTTGGAGAGTCATTTCAGACAGATATAAAAGATCTAAAAATTTGAAGGTGAAAACTATGGAGTGCTGAGGCCTTGGGAACTTATGGTTCTTCTTCCAACTTTGTACTACAAAAAAGAAACAATTTTTACTGATGAAACAGTAACATTCGTGCTATTCAGTAGATCAAGCAGTCAGATGTGCTGAATTTCAAATGTGTAACAAGGCAAATTTCATGAACTGTGAAAAATTCACATTTTAGATATCAATTTCGAGTTTTAGCGAAGATGTTGGATCAGAGTATTATACCAAGCCCACCCACCGACTGGCTTCAAATTGAAAGTGGTGATGTGAACGATATACAACTTCATATTACCTTATTTTCTCCAGTTTCGGATACCATTCTTCATCTACGTTGGAATTACAGTGCTCCAAGCTGCATGAAATCTCCTGAAACTTTCCTCGTTTTTTATTCTAATGTTTCCGACAAAGACTATACACACACGGTAATTCTTTGCGTTAGAAAGTACAACTTTAAATTATTCAGATAGCTTGGAATCATGAGATATATCTCCTTATTTATGTTATTCATCACTATTATTTTGAAAGCAAACTTGCAAGGTATTCTAGGTGCGACTGAATAGCTCATTTTCGATGACTAATTTAAGTGATCTAATACCTTCCACGGAATATCGAGCTATTGTTGAAGTCGAATTTGCTGACAAAACGAGCTACAGAAGCGAACCTTCCTTAGCACGGACCTTAGGTTGCATTTTCATCGAGTATGATAAAGATTTTTAGTCCCGATACTTCTAGTAGTTGTGGAAATTTGATTAACCTCACAATTTTTCTACTTTTTGTCTTTTAGATAGAATCTCATCAAACTCGAGAAGTAACAATTCAGCAAATCTTTTTTCGTTGTTCAGTCAGCGTTTCTCACGTATGGCGTCCAGCTGGAGTGCGCACAGTTCTGTCCTTTTCATCATCGTCTTATTCCTCATACTAACTATTTTTATCATGTTTGGCCTACTATTCTACAACGTTAGGCAACGGCATACAAGGAAAATTGGTAGGGGTACGTTTGTTTTTCATGTATTTTTGCCATGCAAAGTGACGTGTCTGGTCTTTTGTTCTGCAGTTTTTTATTTTTTTTTATAATTATAAATGATTGTACTTGATATTTTAATGGAAGAACTTTCCTCTCCTCACTTTAAGCTGCCCGCGCTAAATTCATGGACACGTCATATAGAATATTTAACGAACAGCGGGTCCAAAAATCGCATCTTTACTACGAGCCAGCAATAGCAATGTCGGCCATGAGCGATATGGATGAATTCAGTCCTCTGAAGGGAAAGGTAGTAAAACAGTAAACACTTCTAACAAGAGTATTGTTCAAATTTTCATTTCTTCTGATCATCAAAGCGGGAAGTCATCCAGGTGCATTCAACAGGAAAAATGATAGTTAGATACTAATGGAACCAAGTCAAAATGTAAGGGCTGACCAGGAGGAAAATTGTCCTTAAGAATTATTATCTGCTCAAAATCTAGAACCTACTGCACTTTATGCATGTTTTCAAATTAGTTCTTCCAGTAGTAAACACATTTATTTTCAACATTAAGAAAATTAAAACGAATAAAAATTGTTTTTCAGTGCAGTGAGAATCAGGCACCTTCTATTTCGTCTTTTAAAAGTTTTTCATTCAATAAAAACTACGACATCATGCCCAGTTTATATGGAGAAGATAATTTTTCGCAGATGAGGGATGCTGTTGCATCACTGAAAGGTTTAGTGAAATTTTCACTAATTCAAAATATTTCAGCGTCATATGTCGTTAGTTTTAGCAAATCTCAGTACTGATAAGTAGACAGCGGATAACTGTGCAAAATTTTGTTTTTATATCTTCTTCATCATTTAAATCATGAGTAAAGTTCTAATCTCTTTGTTCAGGAAGCTCGTCAACTGATAGAAAAATATATGAAAATCTAACATCAGGAGGTGACATTCAAAGGCTAATAATAGAAAGAGCTCTACAAACCAGTGATTTCCAGGATGAATCTCTTTGGCTAAAAGGTTATTCCTCCTTTTGCTGCACTTCTTCACTTCAGTTAGGCTTTTAAAAGACATATTCTGCAATCTCGATAAAATGATGCAGCTGAACTATTCTGATAATCTCAAACCTTTTGTTTTTTTAAAAGTTGACAGTACTGGTCAATTGCTGAGCAGGATGGATGCCATTAAAAAAAGTGAAATCTGTGAAATTCATTTTTGTTGAAATAATTTGCTTTCTAAACTTCAACTGTTGGTGAGAATTTACAGGATTTACAAGTGACGGCCAAATAAAACCGTCCAGTCGTATCACAAGTATACCTCTTGGAGTTCAGTCATTAGCGTCGAAATGGTAACTGGAGTTCTTTCCTTTAAACAGAAAGTTTTTGAAAGAACATGTTATAATTATTAAAGATAAAACCTTGTATTTCCACTTTTGAGAGGTATTTTGATAAAAATGTCTAAATATCAGTACTTATAGCATTATATTTCCCGTCAATAATAATAGTGAAAGGTGGTTTCTTAACACTTCAAATTATACGAACTAGCTTCAAGCAGAGCCAAGTATTTCTGAATTTTTGCAAGCATAAAACGTTATATTGTCTCCAAGTTTCAAAAGCATCAATTTACAAATTTTCTTTAGTACGGGAAAAACTAGAAAGCAGTGTATAACATTCTCGGCGCCATGGGTAGCAAATGGAATAACAGGTGATTCATCTAAAAACAGTCAGATATTCTTCTCGGCGGGTGGCTGCTGCTTGTATACGTTTAAATCGCAAGCATCGAACACGACAAGCTTTATGTGTGCTACGTTTGATAAATGGCGAACAAATACAAATCATCAATTGTTATCTCATGAAGTGACATCTACTGTTAGTGTCGGTAACCCTTGACTTTCACAGAAGAAAACACTTGTAAAGTTTTTCATCTGTTAAGCATCTCTTTCGATGTAGGACGAGCAGAGAGAGTTCCAGGAGTTATATTTAGACGATTAAAATACTTGATTTAAATTATATCTACTGAGAGCACTAATAGATTGACTGGTTTTCTCTAAGCAAAAGCAAGGACTAATTAATATAGGTTGCAAATCAATAATACTCCCATTGACAAACTCTTTAGTCGTAATTTGTTCAGGTCACACTGGTCACGTGTAACGGTAGCTGAATTCGGGTAAAGTGCTAGCAAAGTTTGTCGTTTATACACATTTATTTTGTCTGAATGTCCTTTTTATTGCTCATTTTAATGCTGCTGCCACAATAAAACGCTTATAAGCCAATCCAACTAGCAAAATTTCACCCGCCAGCATTTTTGGAAAATAGTTACATCAGTTTAACTTCATTTCTTGTTTTAGCGGTTTTTGGTTCCACTTGATACAAACTATAGTGTCCCCTCGGCAGAAAAGAACCTACTGTGGTGTGAAAACATCGACACTTAAGCTCCGACTTTATAGTAGTGGAATGTAAAGCAGGAAAAGCATATAATACAAATTCAGTACCACACTCGACCGGTTTCAGAATCTTTCCCGACGATGTTCAGCCCAACAGAAAGTCTTAGCAAGCACATCTGCACAGTACCATCGATCTGATAGCGACTATCAGTGGTTTTGGTTGTAAAAATACAGCTCTTAGATACGAAAGGAGATAAAGTTGACTCAAGAACTGTAGAGATTCTCGCTACCAAAACTTTTCCAACTTTGCAAAACTCTTACCATCAACAGATGATTTCTCCTTTTCCACTACAAAATTTTAATAGGGGATGATATGAAACAGCGACATTCTGCTGAAGATGCCACAATCACAAATCCATGGAAAATAAAAAGCTGCTGGGTATAACACAACTTCCAGTTCCTGGCCGGTACAAAATGAGTCGGGTCTCTTCTTTTCACATACCAGAACCCCGGATTTTCTATCACTTTTGAGTGTTTACTATTAAAAGATATCGAGAAGTCGGTGGAAGAGTGGAAATTCAGAAATGACTAAACCGAATACAACTATTTGTGAGAGAAATCCAACACAATTTTGATGAGAGTTTTGCACTAACAACCTAAAGTTGTTCAAACGGTTACTAACATGCAAATACAGACAATGAACAGCGGGTATTTTCCACCAGCTCATATTCGGAGTATATTTTATACCATTTATTGTCTAATTAATAAACCGCAATTGATTGCTTCATAAGAAAGATTTTCAGAATCCAGCAAAGTCAGCATTCTGTACAGTTCAAATGCATGACAACAAAAAGTTTTCGTTTCTACTGTCCCTATCAAAACAAACATTTCCATCGAAATCGTTATAACAAACTAATACAGTCATAACCACTCTAATATTCTACAGTATAATGATTTTATCAAGGTGATTTGCCACCAATCCGGCCCACTTTTGAAGCACTATCTTCGGAAGCCGCAACTGCATTCTGCACCTAAAAATATAGTATTTCTACGCTGAAAATATGCTGGTAAAAAACCTTTACTAAAGACTGAAGTTTGGTATAGCAGACAAAAAGATGTAACAATTTATCTTGTATAGTAACGGAAGGATCCATGACGACAAATAGAATCTTACTACAAACACCTGGGCAACAGCTAACACAAAAAAAAACTCCAAGTAATCTCAAAAGCCCGGAACGGAGAAGTACAATCAATGCAATGACATGCCACTGACCAAAGATCATAAGAAATATTTACCTCACAGTCCTCGTGAATTATTTTTGGAAAATGCGCTTTAATCCAATCTTCTGAAGAAAATGCAATTTTAATTTCATGAACTTCACAGCCGAAAATGAAGTCAATTTATAATAAATAAAATAAAATTTTGGAAAAACTCCTTTCAGTATTTGGAAGAAGTCAGATAATAACTTACTCCACAAGAGAAAGCCCAAATCGTTCTTTGTGTGTGGCGAACCAAAAGTTGAATGGTAAATCCACTGTTGCCCATTACAATCTACATCGACAACAATATTGTCCTTAACAAAATCTTCCGCTTCCTTAGCATCCATAACAAATTGTACATATTCGGTAAGAGGATAGGGTGGGCAGCGTATGTATCGATAAATGCGTGACGGACGACCTGTTTCCACCCGTCCTAAATTGCAAAAATTGGATTATCTCACCTCAGTTCTTTTTAGTTTTGCATACTCTCAGATTACTCAAAAGTTTGCAAGCATTTATGACAAATGAATGAATTTTACCAGCCTTTCGTAAATTTTTACATCGCCTAAAAAAAAAAATCGATAAAACTAACCAATGACAGGACGTGGAGGTAATACAAGTGCATAAAAATTCCCATTAGTATAGCCAAGCAGTAAAGGTGGGCACAATCGATAGTTATTCAAACCAGGTAGTTGTGGATAAAATCCTTCAACTGGATGTTTCCAACCGCTAGGACGTCCATCGCGAGCAGGGAATGGGTTTAATTTTGATGATTCAATAGGAAATACTATAATTGGGCGATTCAACACCTGCGCCAAAACAAGTATATGAATCTGAAACGTTACGAACACAAATCTGAGAAGTTACAAACACAAAGGCAACCAATAAAATACTGAACTTGCTGTGTGACAAGACCCGAAAATATTAGAATTTTATTGCAAAGGAAAAAAAAAATGAAATTGTAAATACCTGTTCTAACGGGAAACCAGGGTCATTACACTCAATAATGCTTGACCAATGGCGCTGCATCATCCAAATATCAAAATTCAATCCAAGTTTCATCAGGGAAGATGCCCATCGACCTCGAAAGCTAAAAAAAACTGAAAAACTTGCTTGAAAAGATCGAAACACGAGTTATCTATCTAATACCTGAGTTTAAACTGCGAAAAGCAAACAATATTGCCGATTAAATTAGTCAAGGTAAGCGAAAAAAGAAAAAAAAATTGAAATCTAAACAAACTTACTTAGTCTCCATTGCATACAGCGTGTGATACAATGCATCACGAAGTGTGTTGCTTTTGTCAATTACACCCCATAATGCCTAAAAGAAAAGAAAATAAATTATGAAATATCTATGACCAATTCTGTTACAAATTTGTTACAACAATTTCAACTCCACTAACAACCAAAACCCAAAAAAAAAACCCCTTTTAAAATACCTGTGAAACTGCATCCACAAGACTGTGCCCTCCTCCACGATTTCGCAGTAATAATGGTGCGTAGGTCTGACAGCCGGCTGGCCCTGATAAAGAGTGTGCATCCATGCAACACACTGTATCAAGTACCTCTGAAAAAAAGTTTAGAGCATAATTTTAGAACAAGGTGTAATAAGATTTAACATCATTTCCCTTTCCAAAGTAAACATTCCTGGAAAAATATTATGACAACGTTCAGTAAGGTTGATTTACGAAGTAGAAAACAATCATAACATTATCAATATCTTACGACGATCGTCGAGATCCATGATCACGCGAAGGTTGCTTTCACCGGAAACTACCCATGGTCGCAAGTCGTAAATGGCTGGAAATTTTCTTTAGTATAATTCTTTTACATTCAGACGCGTCGCCTCTAATAATAGTATCGAATTACTTTCTGTGACTGCACCCTACCAAAGCAGTTTAATATCATGAAAAAAGTTAAAGGTTATGTTTTCCCGAAACAAATCACATTAGACGGATAGTCTTTTTCCTCCATCAAGCTTCACGGACAGCAAAAGTAATATGGCACCACTGAGGAGAAATGATATAACAGTTACCATTTGGCAGGGTGAACAAAGTATTATTATTGGCAACACGGGTCATATCATAATCTTCGTACATACTTTCGCGTATTTTCTTGTGAATCTCATCAGAACAGTCACCACTTGCTCCAAAAATAATGCAATAATTACAATGCAATTCTTTACCTTTTAAAAAAGTATTTTTTATACAGAAGCCATAGAGTAGAGAATTTTTAGACGTATGAAATAAAGATGTGTGAAGAAAATACAACATGAGCCAGTTTATCTTTCTAAAAAGAAAACTAAACCCTGGTTTCTTCGAAAAAGCACAAAATCACCACATACCTAATCCTGGAATGGCAACTGTGCACGACAAGGAATCCATAAAAAACCTTGGCACACTTGCTAAAATTCTACTATTCTTGCTTCGGATGATATCTATAATCGAGCGGTTGACAACTGTTGCAGCACTCTCTTCGTCAACATCGTTCAGTAACATACTCTGTAAATATAACGATTACCGCAACCGGAAAAAAAAACCTTTCATATTTTGTAAAAGTACATCTGAAAATCCCGTTTTTAATAAAAAGTTTCCATATACAAAAAAAAAAGGGAACTCAAAACCACACTTTGAACATTTCAGCTATATACATGAAGGCAAAAACAAGGACGACAAGTGGAAGCAACATTTACCTTAAAATAACACTGTAATATGTTGGCTATCTCAATCTCACATGCCTCAAACCAAGATGGATAGAATAAAAATACTACGAAATCATGCCAGCACTATCACACTCACAAGGCGAAAACTCCATAAAACAAAAATCTCAGTGATGATTTCGCTAATAAGGAGGAAAACAACTTGATTCTTATCTCTTCTCACTCAAAAAAAAGAGGAGAGATTAGTCATACCTAGCAAACTAAAAGAAATAGTCGGATATCAGATACAGCGAGAATCCTCTGACACATTAACTACCAGCAGAAAGCATCAAGAGGTGCATAATATTAAAACAAAAATTAACCTCAAAGCCATTGACTCGTCGATTGCCCTCACCATAATGATAAATGTAATGAATAAGTTTAGCTTCAGCATCACTGCTTTGTCGGAGGATTTCTGCACACGTTTCCAAGAATGATACACAACCCGTATCAACCTACACTTTGTTTCATGGCAATATAAAAATGTGGAAATAAAAATCATCAAATAGTAAATGAATGTGCCATTTAACTCCTTGATAACTCACTGATTTATTTAGATGAGAAAGATACA
The DNA here is from genome assembly GCA_003012265.1 of Setaria equina. Classification (NCBI taxonomy): domain Eukaryota; kingdom Metazoa; phylum Nematoda; class Chromadorea; order Rhabditida; family Setariidae; genus Setaria; species Setaria equina. Next base: position 83,641 of record PQVD01000431.1, on the reverse strand, counting down.
TGTCGAGAAAAGTAATCCGTTTATTTAAATTTACACTGGAGGCCTTTCCAACGCTATGATGGTCTTCACTTCCTAATTCAGCATGTTCTGAAAAACTGTTATTTAGTAAAATTAGAATGGCTATAGCTCAGACCCGAAGGATTCATGAACCTTATTTTCTCAGTAAGCTTAATAGAAAAATATTCATAGACAAAATCCTCATGCCTACAAACCATTTCGAAAAAAAATTGGAATTTTCAAAAAGTCTCCTACAAAAGTTTACTATGTGCAATAATTTACAGTTTCTTCCCACAAATCTGATAATATGTTTAGTACTTGCACAAAAAAAAAAGGACAATTCGCGATTTTAAACCTTTCTCTGCAAATTTTGATGGATTTTCAATTTCTTCTTTGACTGAAAGGCGACATGCAGCAGCGTTATCACCTTAAAAACAGATTTTAACATGGCAAAATATCAAAAACACATGCATCCCAAAAACAAAAAAAAAAAAAAAGGAAACGGACAAAACCTATACGGCAGCGACACTGACTTAAGACAACTGTACGCATAAAGGGAGAGCATAAATACACAACTAAGCAGAATATAACTTGAAGCAAACCATTTGGATCCTGACCGATAATGTCGCTACCAATCCCCACAGAAACATAATCTTTTGGTGTTCCACACATCGTACAATGTTTAACGTTAGGCCAGTTTTTGTAAGTACACTGGGAACAATCCCACTTATGTAATGCCTTTCCTAATTTGTCCATTTGTTCGAGATCGATTGAGCATTCATCTGACATTAGATAAATATTTGGAGCTAAATAGAACGAATAGTACTAGTTGCAGAAATGCCTCATGCGCAATCCTAGAAAAAGCATCATCTCATAATCAGTATTAGGGCCACTTCATAGATGTACTCTCACAAAAAAGGAAAAGAAAAAAACACTGCTGAGAGGCAAGAAAATGCAACAGAAAAATAATTTGAAAATCACTTTATTTTTCAAAATTTGTGACCTTTGGAGACGAATTCCTTTTTATTTTCAGTATCAAAATTACTCGGCCGTTTACACATGCACACTGTACAGTGGCGAGATTTTAGGACATTCAGGTATGTGCAGTCCGGACAAGGCCACCGTTGCTGAGTTTCTTCACTACCACAAGCGGCATTAGAAGTACAAGGCGGCTCGGTGATGAAAACTGAGTGTCGTGGTGTACGACACATTGTACATGTTTTTGCTGTTTGAAAATTTGCATAGGTACATTGCGAACAGCTCCATTTTCCTATTATATCGCTTGCCATTTTGTTCTGCAAAAAATTTCAAGTGAGAAATAATCCTTTTTCCTACTTCGCCAACAACCAGTTTTTAACTGCAAATTAGTGTATAACCGTCATAATTGACTATAAAGAAGACTGCAACGAATTTTCAGATGATCAGCAAAGATGTGTGTTGGAATCCATCAAAAAAGGGAAGTCTAGCCTCATAATTGCAGAGTTCAAACATGCTTTAGTGACCATAATGCTCCATTACACAACCATTATCAGTCTGGTACCTATTACTGAACTCCACCTAATACTTTACAAGAGTATTATCGGAGATTTAAATCATATACACGACTCTTTTTGAAGAAAACCAAATTTATAGACGACAGCACGCCAACTTGAGGATTTGTAAATAGTAGAAACTTCAAATATTAACGTCAAAGACACTCGTACAGAAAATTTACCGAAAGTATAGTACCGCAAAATGAGCAACATTTTCAACGGTGAAGCAAACTGCGTAAAATACAAAAGATTATCCCTGAGAAAAAATACCAAAGAAAGAAAAAAACACCGAAATAACCGCATGAAAACTTCTCATAAAATTGGAGTACGAACTTATATAGTAGCAACAAAATAACCATTTATGTCCCAAACTGCAAGTGGCTTAACAAACAACTAACTTTATCAGTACATTAAAATCTGAAAAAAAAAAAATGTACACTCAACTGAACCAAACTTCAAATTCTGGTTATATGATCGGACTCTCTGCACAGTCTTGAAGACAATGTAAGACTACTACAACCATATACTATTCTAAGTCCAATGTATTAGGACTTGAAGGTTGGAAACGGTATGAAACAATGCACAAATTCTACACTCCAAGCCAACCTCAAACAAATGTTTAATTTTTATTCGCACCTTTTCTTTTACTTATAAGATAATTCATATCATTTTAGAGTATATTCTTCACACACTGTCCATTTTGAGGCGGAAGTATAAAATAGAAAGCTGCTCCCAACAAAATTATTCCAACATTTTTGAATGCAACCACAGTTCATGTAAATAAGACTACACACTGCAGATGCGTGTCATGACTTTTCACAACACATCCACGACACCAACATCAGAATATTTTACCGCAGATGCAAAATCTACGCTGAAAATGACAAAACGCTAATTGTACAGCCATAGTGAAGGATGGAAGTGGGAAATCATCACGTCTGCAAAGACGCAGGAGCCAGTTTTTTTGAACATTCTTTTTTCTTTTACCGATCGATTTCATGACTCACTCAGTGGTATTATCAGCACACATTAATTACGACCTTTGATGGAACTTTAGAACAAGTTCACTGACAGACACTTTTTCACAAATTAAAAATACACCACTGATCCCACCACTTCTGAGGACCGAGCCTTACCCAAACACCCTGTCCATGAAGAACCATCTGCCACTCATCAAGGACCGCTGCTGCTACTCTGATTTAACGCGGTCCAACCCAGTTATATGTACGATAAAAGTTCATTACTATGACGATAATTAAGATCAGGTCTAATTCTTGAGTTGAAGTGAGAATGCTTCTCCACTTTTTCAAAGAATTCTGGCGACAGTTCATCGGCCCTGTAACTGCTACTAGTACTTCCAGCATCACCAAAGTCATTAGAAACACTTTGACTGATCGTTGTGCCATAGCCTTCTAAGCATCCTGCTTTTGGTCTAGATTCACCAGGGCTTCGCTTAGATATCCTTGCTAAAAATTATTTGGGAACAGGTAAATAATTGTGAGAAACGGAGACGTAAGATAAAGCCTGTGACGAATTGTCTCTCGTACTGCTTGTTAACGGTTTTCGATATTACTGGAACTTCTGGTTTCTACCGACTTTTGGGACTTGTGAGCTGTGACGATGAAAAGTTGGATAGGGAACGGTGCAAAGTTAAAGAAGTGAACAAGAATGCAAAAACTTACCCTCTGTTAGAACAACACAAAGAGATGGTAAATTACAGCACAGAAAGCTTGGAAAATGAATTGTTATTAGTGAGTCAATAATTTTGACTCCTACCTTCGGCGCCATTTCATCAGTATAATTTCGATGAGATGGTCATTTCAACCAAATATTTCGTTGTAATAGATGTAAAAATGAGTAATTAATTTCCCTACTTATACAAATGAATTTCGTAGGGCGAGCTTCCCACGCAAGTGGTACATAATACGTCATTTTCTGCCGAAGGAGCACTGACTGAAGTTGAGTGATTGCGAAGAGATTTACAACAATCGGTTGGTCTAGGCATTTCGTTTTCCGTACACAATAATACGTCCTCCCCATCATTCGCTTTGTTTCATCATGAGATAATAAAAGTACTAAATAATCACGCTAGTAATGATTTGACGACTATAAGTTAATGTAACAAGAGAAACTTATAAGTTAATGTAACAAAGGAGAAACTTATAAGTTAATGTAACAAAGGATTTCGCTCTGCAATCCTAATGCTGAGCATAGTGAAGTGAGACATTTTCAGAGCCGTTATTCCGCTAAACCCGGTTTTCCCATTCCACACAAAACGTTCTCCCCATGCTCTTCCAGAGAAATTGAACCCGTCTGAATTTTATTAGCTGGCATTTGGAGTCGAACTTTCTGAGGATAAATTCACACTTATAAAAGTGTTCTACGTATGGGACACACTTGACTTCCCACTTCAGATATTTCCCTTTCATTAATCAATGAACGCCTATGAACTCTGAATATTTTTGTGCTTATCATGTAAATGAATAAATTGGTCGTACAACATAAAACTCAAAGTTCTTCACGAAGGTTTTGTACGAACTTCTTGACCAATTCATGAAGCATCAAGGGATCCCAAAACATCATATAGGACACGCTAATCAGTAATGTAAATGGAATGATACAAGAAAAAATGAATAAATCATGTCAACCTAAGCGCCTGGCACTATAAGCTCTACGATCCTGACAAATCGTGAAGAATATTTTCATTGTGGTCATCTAAAATTTTTCTAGTAACTTACCGAAACTTGGTTCGTGGTGAAGGGTTTCAAGAGTTGTGCAAAATTTTTATTAGGTTGTTGTGGCTACGAAGATGTAAGTGTTTCGTCAAACAAAATATGAAAATGTTAAATCATATTTTACTTTATTTCTTAGCTTCCATTCTTTGTTTCATTTCAGTGGATGTGAACTATAACCCTTAAATTCATTGACTAAAGAGAAATTTACATGTTACGATTTGATTATACAATTTCGAATTTCCCAGCGTTATTTTACATTTAGATCATTTCCAGATTGCTTTTATATTTCAATGTTTGCTCCGTCGCGGTCGAACCACGGGACACACTCGTCCCATCTTCCTCATCCTAGTCAGTCAAGTGCCGCAGGAGAATTGCAAGCGATTCTTGCTGTTTGGGAAGCTGAAAATGACAATGCCTCATTTAGTGTCAAACCATCACTAATAAGGTTTGTTATCAGTTTGCAAGGATACACCTGTCAGTACCTGAAGGAATTTTAGGAAGAATTGAGACGGACAGCACCTTTTTGAATTTGTTCGGTTTTTATTGCTACGGACAAATCAACTAAAAGAACATTGTAGACTTTCGGAACTAATAGAAGAAGCAACTGATGATTTTTTGAAGCAAGATCCTGACCCATTAGATGATCGTCATCCCGCCAAAACATATCCGTCATGCATCCTGGGCCATTTGTTGAAAGTTATCAGCCGATATGAAGAATTCATGAACAAGGTAAAAAAAACTTGTGATGTGGACTTTATGAAAACTATTGCACTATTTTCAGAATTTGTTAGGTATTTAATGAAAATTAGCTATGCAGTTTTACTGTTTACAGTAATGCAGGAACTTTTTTCAGCTTCTTGTGTCTTACTTGATGTCTCGCGATGATATCGAGTTGAATATTGCCTCCGCAAGACTGTTGCTCAACCTTATTCCTGGTTTAGATTCTGCTGTCTTATCCGTAAGCTTTACTGGTTACAATATCTGAAAGTTTTCTACTGACATTTTTCTTTCCTATTAAAAAGTGTGCAAAGGTGCTACGAGGAATCCACTGTTTATCAAAATTGTACGAAGTTTTCAGCTTCATATATTTCAGGAACCAGAAGGTTTGATACCGCAACTTTATAGATGGGCAGAAAGCGACGTGACCAACTGTTATTTAAGAGCTTACTCCTTTGGTTTGCTGGCTGCTGCCCTAGATGTGACAAGTGTTGCAAGTAGCCTTAAAACAGAAAACTCTGCTCTGATTCCAATTGCACTACGACGTTTAAAAGATTTGTTTGTGAGCTATTTTATTTTTGACCGGAGTTTTAATCATACTAAATTCTGTTTGATATAGTCCTGTGCATTGACGACTTTAGATTTACTGTTAGACTTATATATTTCCTTTAATGTGTCATTATTCTTATTCAAGGAGCGAATGGAAAAAGAAAAAGAAGAAGCAATGGAAGTATCAGAACCGGACAAAGAAAATAAAGAGGAAGATATTGAAAATGGTGGTCCATTTGCTGGTATGCCAAGGGAGACATTTCATAGCGGTGAAAGACCTTCATTAGCTGATGTTGGTTATATTTTTAGAAGTGAAAGCAAAAGAAATAACTAATGAAAAATAATATAGTTGTTTCTTGAAAAAAAAGCAGGTTTTTGTTTATTAGCTGGAAAATTTATCAAGAATTGATTTCCAGTTAAATACCAACTCTTACATGCAAGAAAAGATGAGCAAGGGTAGAAATCTCAATAGTAAACTCTAAAGTAAAACGTCTGAAAGTTAAACTTTCTTATAAATTGGAATTTTAAAATACATCAGTGTTTGCCGGACGATCTATGTTATCAGCTAAGAAATCTTACTAAAACAGAAAGTATAAGAAAAGCTGAGTACTGACTTCTTTCAAACAGCTAAATTTACTGTAGATTTTGAAAGAGCGTGAAACAGCGAAGTGCTCCAGCGAGGAAGTATCGGGACCATCCGTAGCAGTTCCTCCGATGAATTCAGTAGGGTCTTTGTGCAGTGAAGAAAGGAAATCCATCTTGAGAATAAGGTTTATTTTCATTTTTTGCACTGTGCTGAAATTTTTTTTAGAATTCGGAATTTAGTCTTTTTGTTCTTAATTATGAGCAGTTTCAGTGGACCGGTTTGCAAAACTTCGATATCCGAAAATCTAGAATTGACTGTACCACCGCGGAAAAAAGTTAAATTAGATAAAGAACATCGTGTAAGTAATTTTCATAAAGTTTGTACAATTTTTAAAAGTTGTTTAAGAGATTTAATGTTTCCATTCAGATAGTGTAGTTTGTTTGTATTTCAAGCTCATTTCTCTTTTTAATAGTGTTTGTTCTAATCTCTAACTTTATCAGGCGGAACTTGATTTCTGATTCTATTCTCGGTTGGGTTATATACATTCATAGCAGGCATTTGAATGAAAGTAAAAAAAAAAAAAAAAACGAATCCTTTGCATATAGTACCATAATATCATTCCATCGACTTCAATTTTTTTACCTTTAGGCGCATATCGAAAATGCTACATCGTTGGGTTCTACTATTGAAGGAAAAAGTAACAGTCAGTGGACATTAATGCAAAAGCGACGTCTTGGGGAATACCGAATATTTCCGCTAACAACTGTTATGGAACAGCGTCTCATTATTCAATATCTTACACCTGTCGGAGAATATCAGGATGTAATTAGCCTTTATTTTGAATTATTTTACGGCTAATTTCAAATATTAGAATTTATGAGGTCAAACAAGTTGTGGGTGGTGTTGATTTTAATGTAGCGGAATAAAATATCTAATGCCAGGCATTTTCGATCCTCATTGAGAGTGTAGCTTTCAAACCAGAGTTGCTTTACAGTATTTTATTTGAATATTTTAGCTTTTGAAAGAAACTTACGAGAACCGTTCATTGGATCTTGTTTTGCGGTATCTGGGTGGTGCTCGAAGTCACGATAGCCGTCTCATATTTGATGTTTTAAAGGTAACCGAGCGCATCACTAAGACAGTAAAATTACTGTTTTTGATAAACCACCAGCCAATAAAAAAATCTGCGTTGCATTTTTGATCATTTGGAATCATCTTTTTTTTTTTTTTTTTTCTTGTACTTTCTGATTTACATGGAGCGAATTAATGAGTGATTGAAGTTATGTAATGTGTTTTTCTGAATACTTTTTTTTTTCTTTTTTAGTATCTCGCCGGCCTTTTGGTTCACCGTAGATTGGCACTGGATTTTGTGGCTGCTGGTGGAGTGGATCTTTTGATTCGTATAGAACGCGATTCATTAGCATCTGTTGTTGTTGGAACATGTCTATATTATCTGGCTTATAATGCGGATGCAATGGAAGGTGTTTGCCTTTTGCCAGAACAAACTCTTAATGAACTCGTTCAGTGAGTTGTTCATGTATTCCATTATTACCTCATTCGATTACGACGCTATCATTAATTCACTGCATTGATTCTGATGTTTCTAGTGACGTGAAGCTCCCGGGATAGTTCATGAGTCACCATAATCTCTTAATGGTGGTTTTTAAGGATAATATATCAAGAATTACGCTTCAATTTATACTCTTCATAGAAAGCTTTCGTAAAGCTAATGAAATTTAGTAATTGATTTTATTATTCCGTGCAAATTATTTTCCTTGAAAGTTTCCTGTATTTCAGTTATGCACTGTGGCTTTTGGAGCATAGTTATGAAAGCGGTCGAGCTGGCTCGTCAATGTTTTTTACTCACGCATTCCAGTTTCGACCTATACTTGAGCGGTTCGATGATTATGATGGACCTCGGCGTTTGTTCAATTATGTAACCATTTTAGAACAAAATTTGTGCATTTTTTAAAATATCTTCTCTTTAGGGATGTGTACTAGCAGTAATTTTACATTGGTTTGCAATTAGAATTTTTTCCTGAAGTACATACTGTTTATTCACATTTCCAATTTTCTTTTTCCTTGCAATTCGGTGCAACTGTACTTTTGATGAATTTGCAGCAGGAAGAGATTCATATCAGGTGTTTTTGGCGCGCTTTAGTTCCAAGGCATCATTTGATAGAGGAATATATCTAGATCTCTAAAGTTTTTTTTCCTTAATTTCTTTATTTCAGATTTCAACTTTAACCCTCTTACAAGAAGATTCAGATAACGTCCTTTCTGATGAGCATCTTTATACTAGTATGCAGGCTATCAGAAATACCTGCGTGGCTTTCCGAAGGTATAATTTTCAGTAACAAGTTCCGAATATTATTGGACAAAAATAAACATCATTGATCTCATTTACTGGCTTTTTCAATATGCAGTTTATCCATGTTCTGTAATGTTTCAGTTATATGGCTGCCCACATTTTTGTCAAAGTGGAACATCTAAAGCGAACTCATGTATCTCGGCTACAATGCCTTCGGGATATTGTCATTCCTTCGTGTGTTCATGGTTTACCGGCTAACAAGGTTGAATATTGTCGTACTTTTTTGGTCCATCAGATATTCGTCATACTGAACAGATGAGTAATATTTCTCCTGTTGACTTTTTTCTTCACAAAAGTTGTTTGCAGGGGATGCATCTTGACGATGAGAATTTAAAAACTTGTGTTTGGATTCTGTTGCATACTCTGGGTTTGCATTCATCTTGGCGACCTGTTGAAGAATTGAAACGTTTAGGAGTTATACGCACCATGCATTTCCTTGTTGGTACAGCTAATTCTTGGAATGGTGGCTCCAAAATCGAAATTCTGAAAATGTCTCTTGATGTAAGCTACACATTTCTTTTTTTAACAGTAAGGTAGTCTCCAACTTCTTGATTTTACAGTTATGTTTCTCTTCTTTTAATACAAAGAGCACTCCGTTCAATTCAGGTTTCTTACATCGGAGATTGATGAATTTGATTTATAACAGTGTGATAGAAAAGTTTTTTCTCTGTGCAGATACTCAAAACCACTATATTTTGACTAAAATTGTGTAGAATTTAATCAATAAAAATTGCACACTCAAGGTTTTGTGGATGTGTTCTGCAGTGCCTCGGATTCAAATGGATATTTGCGAGAGTACATTAAAAATTCGAGAACAAAATGTTGAAGCTGTCGGGTAAGCTTATGCTTCTATAATCAAATATACTAGTTCGAATTTTTTTTATTACAGTGTTCGGATTTCAGGACAATTTTGGAATTCTGCGAAGGAGAAATAATAACTGACCCCGAAGTTCAGTTTGCTGCTTTGAGGGTGATAACAAATTGTGTATGTGCTCCGCTGGAGCGGGTAAGTTTTAATTTCACTGAAACTTTGAATATATTTTTGGTAGTTTAAAAGGATTGCTTGTTCTTTACCGTGTTCAGTCTGTCTGGTCTTTAAGATGACATGTAAAGGTAAAGCTGCTCAAAATAAAAGGGGCATGAATTGTTTCATCACACCAAAATCGCCTTTTTTAGTGTACAAATGAGAATAACTTGGCACTAATTTTGGAGAATAAGATCTTTGTGACCCAACAGATTGGCAAAGATTTCCATTCATCTTTTCCAGCATAGTGGGCGACTGGCTGTATCACCTTCAACTAGTGATACTTTTGTACATGCCTCTGATTCTCGAATTAGCTGCCGAAGCATTGGAACACCTTATAAAATACGAAAACAAAGGAAAGCCCAAATGGAATTTTTCCTAGAAAAAATGTGGAGTACTGTTCGAAGAAATAACGGAATTATGGTGATTTTCACTTATACATGATCTTTCTTATTGGGAAATTGAGCCTTCATGTGATGTACCGCAAGTTTAAAGTCCTTCTTCTCAGTCTACTAAAGTAAAATTATCTGGTTTAATTTTTCCTCAGCTACGGCAACTCAGTTCGATCTGTGTCGGTACTTTCTTAATTATTATGTAGAGAATGTCTTCTGAAAACAAAGGCTAACTTTTGCTAGGCGATATTTTAATTACTCATGCATTCTTGCACAGCAAATAAATGAACTGTAAATTAAAATATGTATCGGTTGTGTGATTATTGGTTTTTTCTTTATTTCCATTTCACCCCTATATTTCAGTTTGTTTTAAGCTTCGTTGGCTCAATTTTTTCCTGTTTATAGATCTTGAAAAAACTGTTGTATACAGAAACACCGATCACAGAAGCCGATGCACTTCGTGCGGTTGCATGTCAAGCTCTGAATGGTTTGGCACGTTCTGAAAGCGTTCGTCAAATGCTTGAAGTAATGCCGCTTATTGGAAATAGTGAGCTCTGCGGTAAGTGCAGTTTCAGCTATAATTTTCTTAGATTTTCTGGATATAGTTTTTAACACATGACAGAATCATCTTATTCCAATTTTCTCCATTTATCTCCATTTCAGGTCTTATGCGTGAACCCGTTCTGCAGGAGCGACGTGCTGAGCACGCCAGATTTTGCGAGCAAGCTCATTTATTAATCGAGAGAATTACTAAAAAGCGAATTCATGAGTTTCCAAAAGATCTGACTAAGGTATGTCTTCTTCTATTCGTCTTTTTAGAGGATATAAAATTATGTTCTTAAGGATTATATTATGATTGTTGTAGACAAGTGATATCTTGTGATTACTCTAGGAAAAGCTCTGGAAGTGGCATATCGTTGCTCATACCAAAGTTGTTTACAATGAAAAAGAACTCCTGCAACTGATACATCAACATTTGATCAAAAAGGGTCTGCTCAAAACGGCGAATGATTTAAAAGATGAAGCCAATCTACCTGACATACCTGCAAGTCGTGTGTCCACTCGTCTGCCGTCTATTGGCTTACTGGTAATTCCTTTCCCCTGTTTCATTGAGTTCCAATTTTATTAGTCGCGCTCTTGTGATAAGAAAATTTTCCAGCCGAAACGTTTTGAGAATACATTTTCTGATATCGACAGCGATATTTTATCGGGAAAAACTTTAATTTTGAGTACTTTTGGTGGTGGTAATCGACGTCGAAGAAGTGAATGGTTAACTGCGCTCGACGTTATGTAAGATTTTAAAATTAAATTACGATCTTAGCAAATAAAAGCCCTTATCTGGGAACTTTGTACCATTTGCTACATGGGGACTAAATGTTTTCGTTAAAGATAATTCTAAGCAGTTTTCGTGAAAGTGATTATCTTCATTTTCTTGCAAAAGGACGACAGCTCTATGTTCTCCATAGGTTCCGCATTTATTATGTGTAAATGGATGAGAAATATTTACAAAACTATTGCTTTTTAAATGGGATTGTAAAATAACATATTATGTTTAAGGGCAGAACATACACCATATGATGAGCAACAGGACCAAACAGTCGCTTTACCTTCAACACCAAAATTAGCAAAGATGTTGAGCATTACTGGACGTAAGTTTTTCTTCTATGCATTATGCAAGTAAATGATGTGTACATATCATGTTTGCATCCATCATGGTAGAAATAGCAAGTAATATTAATTCACGTTTGTACCAGCGAATTAGAAAATGCCAAATTTTTTTTTTTAATTCCAGAATTTTTCGGCATTATTTTTGTTTTTTCTGGTCATTAGGTGTTCTTTTACTAGGGCGTCATTGTGATGGGAGTCCTCCAGGAACATCGCATGTAAGCTATTCACCAGATCTAAAAAAATTGGAGCTTACAAGCAACAGTGATTGTGTTACTAATTCCCAGTTTTCTTCTGCATTACCAGCTCCTCCAAAAGATCTTGACGAAATAATTACGGATTTCTTCAGGTATTTTCCGTATTTTCTTAGTCTTAATACTTTGAAGTCGAAGTAAAATTATGGCTTATTTAAAGAAAAAGGTTTAAAGTACAATGCTTTCATCAAATAATTTTTCAGAAAGCAACACTCGACATGTCGCAATCCGGTTTCCACTTGTCCTCCTTTCTCACTTTACTAGTATGTTGTATTGGAACTTATTTATTGTAATTATTCAGAAACAATCAATTTTTTTGGACAAAATTATTCGAAGGAAGAATTTAAAATCTAAATTTCTTTTTTATTATTTTACTGTGAAGTCTAACATAACATTTCTGTGTTGCTTTTACTGCAGTCCACATCACTGCCCGGAACCACAGCGGAAACGCTTTGCGCCAAAAAATATTGCCAATCGATTTTTAAGCCGTCCGGTAAATTGTTTTTCTTCTGGACTGCAAAGTGTAAAATAAATAATAATTTAAATTGTAGAAACGATTTTATTAGTCAAAGGACTTCAAGTGGAGCGTATATTCATACATGTTTATTAATTCCGATCAATTTTATTCATGCGTTGTTAATGATCGTATATTCATAACACATTACCTCCCACTAATAAGCAACATTTTAGTTAATTTCGGCTGCTTGGAATCGGGAAAGGTTCAGAGAGGATATTCATTTCGCTTTCAGTCGCTTCCGTCCAGTAAGATCATTCACGGAAAGCGAAGAGACATTTACTTGTTGTAGTTTTTCGGTAATTTTTCAAAGTTGCATAAAACCAAAACAAATAGCTTTCGTTTTTTCGTTTTGATGATCACAAAGTGCAATTTTTTGTGGTTTTTAGTAATTGTTCTCTCATTACATTTTTCAAGATTGATGACGAGCATATATTGTTGGGTTCTTATGCTGGTGCTTTGAATTGGTTTAATATACATACTGGTGCAGAAGAATCGAATACCGAGTGCCATCACAGTGCCATCACTGGCATCGAACAATCAAAAGTAATCATTTTTTGCTTTTTGTTTGTTATGTATTTGGACATTTGAATAAAGAATTTCGACTTCTAATTCATGATTGTTAATTGAGGATGGGTCACTTTTGCTCACTTCATCGGCTTTTGTGAAACCACTTTCTTCACTCTGGCGTATTGGTGAAACTCAGGAGCATATGATCAATTTTCCGGACGAGTACTTTGTTGAGTTTAACAAAACAGTTCAAGATCGCATTATTGGGACTCAAGGAAGTAAAGCAACGGTACCTTGATTTTTCTAGATTTTTATGTGTTTATGAAAGACGTAATATGTAATTTATAGTTAAAACGCATTTCAGATTTATGATACAGAAACGGGCCGAGCTGTGATCCGCCTTTTTGATGACACTTTGGCGAATAATTATACTCGTAATAAGTTAGTTTATTATTTATTTAAAATTGGTGTTTCGCATATATTTTGGAGATGATATGAATGCTTTGCTTTCTTACGAAATATATTGAGTAGAGAAGTAGTCCCTTCCCAGACCAGTTTAACGTGTACTAGACAGTTTGCAACTGCGTGAACATTCGCTAGGCAATTAGTTTCTGAACATCTAGATCAACAAATATTTGATTAATATTGTGCGCCGCAAACTTGTTCTGCTTTGGGCTCGTTAACCACCACTTCCACATCGCGGTGTGGTTTCCAGGTTGGATTCCATGAGATGTTAAAGATTATGTGCAATTATTTCATTCAGGAACCCTAGTATAGTTGACAAATGTAACATGGGAATATTCTCCTACATATTCACACAATATGTTTCTATTATTTTTTTTATTAATTCAAGGGCAACATTTGATCCCAGAGATGAATTAGTATTAAATGATGGTATATTATGGGATCCGAGGATGGGAATTAAAACGGTGCATAAATTTGACAAAATGAATACCGTAAATTGTGGCATGTTCCATCCACGTGGAAATGAAGTTATCATAAATTCAGAAGTGGTTAGTTTGCCTTTTATTTCTTATTTTTCTCTGATAAAATATGATCAGTAAGCTATTTATCGATCTCTACTGTTGTTTAAATTACATAAGTGTTGATTTATTGTGTTTAAATTTTATGAAATTTATATTGGTTACGAAGCTATTTGAAGCGTGATAGTGATTGTATAAACTGATTTGTTTTAACAGAAGTTTTTGTTTCTTTTCAAATGACATGTATGTATTGTTGTCACGTTTTTTTCAAATGTTTTTATTGAGTCGAATGGATGTATTTTTTTATCGCTCTTTCACTGGTTGGCTGTATCCGTTCCACTTTTTTCATTTTAGATTAAAATTTTTATGTGTTGGTCTGAATAGGTTCAAGGCGACGAACCTTCTCTATTCATATGAAGTAAAGTGTTAATTTAATGGTAAAGTTTTTAGTGGGATGTGCGTAACTTCAAACTGCTCCACAGTGTCAGTGCACTTGATCAATGTAAAATTGTATTCAGCGGTGGTACGGATGCTATTTACGGATGTACGTTTTTCCAACTGAAAGTTCTAAATTTATTTGTGGTAAAAATAGAGCTTTTTCGGTGTTCACAACGAATAAAATTTATCGTCATGATCTTAATTGATTCAGCAGTTGTGTAAAACTTTTCTAATGACTATAAATTTTTCCAGCAGCTTATTTGGATGTAGAAGAAATAGACGATCGCTTTCGCCAAACATTTGCTTGTTCTTTCCGTACTTTCGACTCTACTACCTACAAGGTACAGTTAGAATTAGATGCAGATTTCTTTAAATCATTTAAAAATCTTTTCAGCGCTAAATCTAAGTAGTAGTTTTGTTTGTTCTCCTCATACCCCTTTCTTAATTTACGAGATAAGCTTAAGTGATGTAATCATAGTTGTACTGTATAAGAAATAGCTTTTCAAGAATGCAATTGAATATAAGTTTTTTACAGGTAATCACAACAGTAGATGCAAAACGGGCTTTATTCGACTTCTGTGCTGATCATAACGATCAGTTTATGGCTTTGATCGAAGCTCATGGGAATGCAGATGATTTATTGGAATTGCGAGAGAATGTGTGTCGTCTCTATGAAGTCGGGAAACGTCGTGAAGCAGACGAGTGTGATGATGAACAGGTACATGTTATTTACTCTTCTGCGGAAGATGGATGGTATTTTTATTCCTCGCTGTTTGTCCACAAAAAATATTTTGCAGTTACTTCAAAGTTTATAGTTGAAAAGCATTGGAGTGGATAATAACCTGTATCAGAGACCCATGGATATAGAATGTCGTAGTTCTTATTCAAAGCTTAGCTGTGATAGAATTATTTGAAGGAGGAAACGGGTGACGATAATGAAGATGATGATATGGGCTCGTCGAGTGAAATGGATACATCGCTTGGAGATACGACCGCTACAGAATCCTCATCAGAAGAGAACTCCGATGAGGAAAGTGACGAATCTCTATATGAATCGACGCATAGTCTAAATGGCAGTTTGAATGATGAGGATGAACAAGTTTGTTATTAATCTTTAACGTTTAGCGTATTTGATAATCGGAATTAATATATTTCACATGATCATAGTATACAAAATATTTTGTAATTCCAAAATTCTGATGATGTTCAACAAGTCAGTTAGGGAACTCTAACTTGGGAGTTTGCCAATGTAGTTTTCCTTACCAACTTTTAGTATTCACATTAGCAATGACTGAGTATTTAACATGTTTTCAGTGGGCAGATGATGACGACCGTGTTTCGGAAAATGGCGAAAGCGCAGAAAGGAGTAATGGCGTTCTACTGAGGATTGGCGATCGTGAGGCTCTCAACATTGTTTTTGATCCAGGCACAAACCGACGAGATATTCGCTTGCGTGTGTTTCCATTATGTATTTGAAAAGATTTTACTATTCTAATAGTGACCAGAACATTGTTTTGATATTTGTAACCCGTTCTTATTGAAGGTTAATTTTTGGTCCCTTTTTTCTATGGCAAAATTTCTCTAAAACTTTTAAACTCCCATATTTTAAAAGCTCGGGATGACAAATATTTCTTTAAGTGCAAGCTCTGGCAGTGGATTCGGATAGCGATACAGAGGTGGATGTGAGCTATAACCCTGATGAAGACGCAGCAAATGCAGAAATGCATCCCGGCTCGAGTTCAATCGTTCTGAATCCGGTACTTCGAAGGCAGCGAAGAGCTGAACGGGAATAACCGTTATTCTTCTAGTATTTGGAGGGTTCCTTTCATCTCTTTGTCATGAAATTGTCATTTTAGTCAACTGTCATTTTGCTGGTTATCGAAATTAGTTTTGTTTGCAAATGTGAATACTGCACATGAAGTTTTGTAACACTTTTTTTGAAAATGTTGGGTCTGGCCTATGTGCATTGTATCTCTTGTTCTTCCAGTTCACTGTCAATGTATCTGTTACGATTCTCCGGATGTGACTACCTCGGTCGGGTTCCTCGGTTTTCCAGCGCATTCTCACTCGTTGGCACCTTACCACGTGTGAACGCGGAAGTGTTTCGTAATTCCCATTCCGGATTGTCACTTAATCGGTTCCGGTGTTTTTCATTTTCTTGCTTCTTTTTCAAGGGGTTTACAGTACTGATGCTAATCTAGATTGAATCTTGTAGAACCAAAGCGCACTTTTCTAGTAAACGCACTACACCGGTGCTGTAATCAACGTCCACTTAAAATATATGGACTGTTCTTTTTTTTTGAATATATATATATATATTTCCTTCTCACGTTTTCTGTCCGTAAGGTATGTCAGCATTTTCATGCGACAATTTCTTAACATTATGCAGTCATGTTTTTTTCCCGACTGATTAGATCTGTTAAAAATTGTGGCGATTATGCCTTATGTAAAAGTGCACTAAGTGAGGAAATAATTTATTTGGTGTGGAATCAAAAATACAGAGGAGAATTGTGATAGCTACTATGAATGAGGCACTTTTTCCATTCCAAACTTTATAAGACTAAAAAAAATGCATCACGGAATTTATAAAACGCATCCGAGAAGAGACTAGGCACCAAGGACCTTTATAGCTTCTAGATGAATCCCAGCGAGTAATGTTGTGTCTGTAATTTTTCCAAAGTGAAGCTAATTCTTATAAGGAACAGTTGTTTTTTACCATGGATCGCCAACTTTTTCAATGCAGGCCGGTGACTGGAACTTCTATATAGGAGGGGGGAAGTTTGTCCGCACTATGTCTAAGTCAATTGTGCAGTATGAGCAATACTTGAAATATTATGACTTGAATAAAATGCACATTGCTCACTGAATCAGAAAACGATTCCAATGAAATAAATTTTCTGAATTCTATTATGTATTCACATCTTGTGCCAAATGGTTCTTAGCGCCATCGAAAAGTGCCATCAAAGAAAAGGCATCCGCTGTTAATTCACATATCTGTTGATCTCCCCAGCTATGAGTCGGAAGATTTTGCAACAGTAACATTATTCCCTGCAATTTAGAGTTCAATTTGTTAATTATTCAGTAACCATATTTCAGAGAACATAGTAACAAAACTCAGCGAGAACCTGAAAATCCTTTTCTGCTTGTAACTGTTTAGACCACATTCGAAGGAAAGCCGCACATATGTAGCCATGAAACTGCGAGAAACCGTTTCTTTCACTCTGAAATATTTGAATATTGTGAGTATAAAAACTCATAAATCCCCCCAATGATTTGAAAAAATGAGAGTTATTACAGAAATTGTGTTGGTGAATTACAGAAATAACCTGGTCACCGACACTTTTAATTTAACTGACCTTTTGCGAGAAATCGAGGCAAAGTTGCGCAACAGTGTATATATAGTGAAAGAGATATTGAAGTTAATAGCTAAAGGTAATCTTGTAAGGATGAAAATTCAATACCTCGTTATAAAGAATATCTGTCGAAAAAATTATATGTACTTCCAACAACTAACCAAAAAAGTGTCCCACAGCCGAATTGTAGCTCGTAAAGGAATTTCTCTCATGAGAACATTATTCATCCAACGGAACGCAAATTGCAAGTATTCAACACCATGCGCTTCTAAGTGACGATGAAGTTGCTCTAAAATCCAAGAAATATATTTTCTACTTTAACATTATAATTTCAAAAAATAACAGTTATCAAAAAATTAACTTACTATCAACACGACTCATGAGATGTCGTAACTGGGACACTTTACGCTGAATACCTGGCTGTGCAAATGTGTAGTTATCCTGGATCGTATCTAGCAAAGCCGTAACACACCAAAAACTATCCGCTTCAACGATTTCAATTTGTTCTCGTGGTAACTGACTTACATCGAACGTGCCAACTTCCGTATCTAAAATTATTCAATCAAAGTCCCTCTTCCTTCGGTCATTCAATTTCTGTGAAATCCTCCCAATTAGTAATCCTACAGTGAATTACAGAGTAACTAACCATCAGAAATGAATTCAGAGAGGAACACAACAAAGAAGGGCGTGACAAGATCGTTGATACCTTGCACATAACCACTTGCAGGATGGCGAATTGCCCAGATATATAAAATATGCTCGAAAATCTGCAAAAAAAAAAAAGGATAAGGTGGTGATGAAAAGCTCACTAAAAAGATCAGTAAAAAATACTGGAAGTCCAGAACAATCATCGCGTACCTCTTGCACTACTTTTTGCTGGAATAAAGGTATCAGAGGACACATTCGCGGGATATCAATGTGTATCTGTAAATCAATTCATTTTATATTCTAATTTAAATATTGTTCCCAATGAAACTGAAGAAAATAATTGATCAGTTCGATCAACAAACCTGTCTAAAAGTGTCTTGATGCTGCTCGTCATATCGCGTATGGAAATACTGTTCCACATAACGCCAATATTCCTCTCTTTTTCTTGCAAGTGTTATTTCACGACGTTCAAAATTTGTTGGAAGGTAACCCTGATTTACAGATAAATTATTAAGTAGGATAGAAAGGAAAAACACTCAATACTAAAAAAACATATCCTGAATGAGGCTATGAGGATATATATATATATAAATCGAAGGAAAAATCGGAACTAAAGCACAACGATAAGTGACAACTTACCAGTAATATTCTCCAAATCATAGGCCGTAATTTGTGAGGTATGCCCATCCAACAGTCCTTACGCAATTGCTCCAAATCAATATCTATGGTTTTCACGGACTGTGTAACATTCTTTGGACTTGAAGGTGGACTTGTGTGAACACCTAGTTGAGCTCGTAATCGATCGAAACGAGCATGGTCACGCTGAATAGCTGTAAGAAGCCATAAATATTGAAAAAAAAAATTTTTTTATTGCTATATGTTAATCGTGACAATGTTACAGACTGCTTGAAAATATGCTGATAAAAAAAAATTTTCAAAACCACTTCGTAATCCGATTCTGAAACCAGAACAAAAACTACAAAAATAATAACCTAAACTGTGCCCACGAGCTGTTGGTGAATCGCGCATGATCAGCGGAGCACATACCAGTGAGCTTGATGCTGTCCTTCCATATTCAACCGATATCTGTAATTGCTCACAAACAAAATTTAAGATTTATTTCTCACTCGTTCTTAATTTAATTCAAGCTCAACTCAAGTCTAGTATGACTCCACTGAATTCTATTTCACGAATATTTATCCACTGTGTTTAACAATAATTACTGTCCCCTTATCCACTCGCCTCCATGTAAATTTCCGCCTGAAATTCTCGATAATCTATCCCCACTTAGCAAAAACAATATTCTGAACTTTTAGAGAGAAAAAGCACTTACTTCCGGTAGCCGTGGATACAAATTTAGAGATACATGTACTCCACTATTTCCCATTGGTACTGCTGTTCCCGGTATCGGTTCTTAAACTAGTCATGCTTTATGGGATCTGAGGTTAGAAGAGACGAAGTAACAAAAATGAAATTTGTGAAAAAAAAGAATTTAAAAAATATCTGCTTACCCTTCTGAATAGCTAAACGTTGCATGGCCTGGACTTTACTGTTCCTTGAAGGAATTGGATTAACTGGTGGCATTATCAGGTCACGCGCCACCATGCTGGCATGTCGTTCAAGGACTTTTGCTGCACTTGTGCAAGCGGCTCGTTCATCCAGCGTTACGGACACATCCCAAGCATCCGATACGCTGAAAAAAGTTTGATCCGTATTCATTTGCTGGAAACCAGGAAAAGTATTTACATCCCCAGGAGATGCTCACTATTCAAGGAAAGTAATATACCACTATAATTAACCATGAACTAAGACCAAACAATCAGACTAGGGTGAATTAAGCATGAAAAGTTGATAATTTTCTTACTGAAATCGAAATAAAAGACCGATCCGGGAAACCTTATAAAAGTATCGAAAGACATGAATTATTCCGACATTCATATATTAGCAATCCACAAACTCAACACAACACTAACGGATTACCTGATTTATCGACTAGACTTGTCTAATGATTTTAAAAACTGTGTGTCGTACAAGGACTGGTGCAGTGAAATTCCTAACTTGAAGCAACACAGAAAAGAAGTGGCAGATGATAATGCCGAAAAATCAGCACTGCTTGTGAGGTGGTGGAAATCACTTAGTCTGATTGGCCAATAAATGAAATGGTCTTTGGTGACTACCTGACATATTTGGGAATGTTTTTACAGATGATAATATAATATCGTCCTCAATTCCGTAATGCATTCGAGTTTCAATGGGTTTGCTTATAAAAAGATTACGTAGTATATCACAGATCAGGAGTTGGAATATGCATTCATTAAATTTTGAAAATAACCTATCCATATAATTTTGGAATTTTGCTCCAGAATTTGAATGCTGATTATCAATATTTTCAGTTCTGCTGCCACCATTCGCCAAATCATCGTACTCTGTTAACGGAGGATACTGAGCACCGTAAACTGGCCTAACGCTGTAACAACAAACTGGGTAACTACTACTCAAATGTAAAAACTGATCAAACTGTTCTGGTACTGTGAAGTAGAGAAAGTGAGAAATTGGCCGAACCTTCCAGGAATTGCCGCTTGTTGAGTCCAATTGTGGCTCATTGCATTTACAGGCTTAGTTCACTTCCATCTTACACGACCAAACATTTCCTTATCGTAATATTTAGGAATCAACGTCCTCAAATAAGACTGCGCCGAGAATAATGCAAGCCACTATATTGCGCTCCTCCTGTCTCCTTGGAAGCACTTTAGTCGGTACACTCAGAGTAGCAGTGCGGTCCGTTAAATCGGAGTGCTTTTTGACAACGCTGATACCGAGAAAGGAGATGTGGGACGAGCTAGATGGTAATACTGGATGAATTGCTGGTGCATGCAGTGAACTCGAAGGGACACGATCATCATGTGGGTGGTATTTATCATATGCAACAGTGCTTACTTTAGCCGTTGTTTTATTTGCCTGTAATAGAAAGATAAGTATAATTATTTGCCAGTTTCTCTCTGGAGGGGGTAAGATCTGTTCTGTGATGAATGGAACTTAGTGGATACCTGATTTGTACTTTGTAAAGTTTCGTATTGAGCAGAGAGGATATTTCACAGAAAACATGTGTGAAAGACGTGCAGAGGGATAGAAGACGCAATTCTTAGTTTTATCCAGAATAAACATTTTAAACTTTCTTCCACAAAAGAAGTTCAGGCCACTGATGTTCAGTTCGCAACATCACGGTCAAGGAGTATGCTACACTGAATACCGAACAGTCATGAGAATTTCTGTAATTGGGATTACATGATAACATGAAATAAATGTCGGACAAAATGATCGTATACAACGGTCACCTGAAAAAATGAATGCTTTAGTGAAGCTATTCGATCATCATTCAGAAGGAGAGATCAATTTTCCAAATGATAACGGTAGGAAGGTGCAATGCACCCCTTCACGTGGAGTTGTTATTTGTATTAACTATTATTTAAAAAAGTGTTTTGAGATGACGTACCTAGTTCATATTTCAATCCTCTGGAATATATGTGGAAGTTTCCTTGCTTTGCTGCAGATTACGATACTGCACAGAATGATCATCTTTAAAGAAGTGGCATCCTTTATCCATGGTTGTATATTTAACTTGTTCTATTTTTCTCCAAATCTGGGTATCTTTTTAAGATAGGGGAGTGATCTGCACCGGATGTAATTATTTGATTGACTTTCATGAATCATGAAAGGAAAGTGAGGAAGAAAAATCCGAATGCATAAATGTCGACATAATGAGATTTAAAATTCATTCAAGCTTTGTAAGTTGAGTGGTCAAACTTTGTAAAGATTTCATGGCAAGAGGAGTAGAAAAGAGATAAAAAGAAGGTGTTCAGAGTTAACGAATGGAGTTGGTGTACATAGCAGATAAAAAGGTAACAAACTTCGTAAATGCAAAAGAGCTCTTCAGAATATAGAAAGGGGATGTGAAAAGAGTATTTCCGTGTACCTGATTCCTTTTCAACTTGTTTTATAAGCTGTAAAAACTGTTCGTTTTCCTTCCGGTGGTTTCGTGGATTTCCTTTTCCGCTTCATTTTGTTGCTGCTGTCAACGGGAACTCGTTCAAAAATTTCCCGGTTTATTAGTTAGACAAATTAATTAACCATTCCAGCCATCTCATTGTTAGCTAGTCCAAGCTAAACTTCTTACTGTTGAACTTCACCTCCCAAGTCGGACAGTTGGCAGGAAGGGTTCGAGTGGACTGCTTCCATTTCAGTAAGTTCATCATCACCAAAGTTATGTCCGTATCGCTGACGATTTAGTTGAAGTGATTCAAATATTGTGTCTTGTTTGTCAGGTGATCGTTCCCTCTAGATTTGGTTCAAAAGCATCGCTGAAAGTTTGCTTAAACATCTGATTGTAGTAAGCATTTCGTCATGTTCCATAAATGAATTTATGAGACAGCATTAAATTTCTGTAACAGATTTTTATAACGCTAGTTGTTTTCCATAGAATTATGATTTTTCATCAAAGAAAAGGGATGCCTCATCACAGGGTCAAAAATAGCTCACTTCACATTTTTATTATGGTCGTGTTGGGAACTGGACATTGTGTTGAATGCTAACGCGAGAAATTCAACATATATGTAGTAAATAAGTGAATAAATGCTAAACAAACTACAAATGAAGCAAACGAAAAAATATGTCAAAAGACTCTACTACCGTATTTATGGTTTTTTAATATTGCAGTGCGATCTCACGTCGAATTCATTTCAGTGAATTAAAATTTGTCCCCTCTCCTTTATTCTCTCCTTTCATTTGTAATTTAAAAAAGGATAACGTAAACTTACTTCTGAATAATCTAAAAACTAGAAAATTAAATTGAAAACGTTTCTCTACTATTATGGGGAACGAAAAACTGGAGATCAGATGAATCGTGCTGTTGTATGATCATTAATTCCATCCATAACTTCTCATTTAATTCCTTAGACTATTAACCGTCAAAGATTACAACTTCAACATGGTGATAAAATATTTCATACGGTCAAGTGGAGAACTGGGCACTTGGTTATACTATTTCATATCAAATATCAGTAACGTGGAAAACTTCATTTCGAAATTCAAAGTTCATAATAGTACTCCCGTCACAATCAATCATTGCGACGTGCTTAAGCACCAAAATGTTAAACAGCTTTATGCACTTTTATAGGACATTGTTCCGACAACTTTATGCCCTGCTCTTCTGATTTTATTTATTGTAGTTAGCATGAACACTGAGGTCTTGAACAATTTCATAGTTTATGATTCAAAAAAGGTATAGTTCCAGTTAAAAAAAAATACAGATAACATTCTTTTAGTCAGAGAAAATTTAACAAGTTGAGAGAATGAACATGGAGAACTTGTTTCCAGGCTTCCGTAACTTTATTACAGGCCTATTCATCTTCTATAAAATCAGTAACATTTATGTGCTTCAATCCCTCAGCTCATAATTGAGAAGGAATTCAGATGTAGGATAATTAGTCAGTAGTCCACTGAAAAACTTGCATTTCATCGCATCCATACACCTCCATAAAGTTAAATTTGATCAAATGTCTTCTTAAATGAATTTCAGTTGTTCATCCAATCACAACAGCACTGACTGAGGCTTCGTAACGATGTGCATATTAAATTTATCCCATTTTTGCAAGAAACGATGAAACAATATGCTTGAAATGCAATTAAAAGCTAAACAAGTTTATTGTCGATGTTAAATGATTGCGAAAAGCGAAAATAAGCTTCAATTTCGTTCCTTCAGATGCAATTCACAAATCATAAAAACTTTATTATACCAATAAAAAAGGCGGTTGTTTGTTGTATGAAGTGGTCTGTATATAACATCGCCCATCCGTTGGAAGTATAATTTATGTCCGCGTGTCTGTCTGCACTCTATGCAGTAGTGCAGACAGACACGCGAGGTTATAGACGGAGGTTCACGCTTGCAGTCACTGCCTCACCGTCATTACGTTTCTCCATCATATGAGCAATTATTTTCATTAATACTTTTTTATTGTCGGCATTTTCACCCCTCATTTTAACAGTCTACATTGCATGATCGCAGCAATCAATATTTTGCACTTTCTGTGTGAAATTTCCTTTTTCTTCAATTAGCGTGATCCGATTTTCTCAGAGTTACAGTTCCCAAGCAACAAGTCTGGTCAACTTAGCTATTCTGGTTCTCACTAATCGCCATATTTTTTCAATTTTTAAGAGTGTATGAACAACTGTAGATATAGGGAAGGCTTGGTGAAATAAACAGCATATTAAAACGAACGTCATCACAAAAGCGCTAGAAAAGTTGATGCCTTTCATATAACATTAAATTTTCTTTCCTTGTTTTTCAGTTTTAATCAGTTCTTCAAATAACATCCTTAGAGTTAATTTAAATCTTTCTGTTGGTGTTTTTAGCGGAAGCATTTAAATTCAAACTGTAGGTTAGACTCGCCTTTTTTAAAGGAAACATCATTCAAAATCCCTTATCCATGAGTTAGCATACAAATTACGTATTCAGTATTTTATATAACTGCATGCTTCCTGATCGATTCATGACCAACTGATTTTTATTAATCTGTTGATGGCATAGTTCACAGGGTCACAGTCATAGTGACGCAATATCCTGTCACATTTCAGCACTCTTTTCTGACAAGAGCATGCGGTAAAAGGTAACGGAAGAAATGTTACTATGGTTTTGTGCGGTCGATCTCAAATCTTCCAGTTGATCAAGAACTGTAAAACTTACTGTAGGTGGTGATAAATCTGTTATCTGAAACTTCATTTTATTTCTCATCTAACATGGTCCTCTCGTACCAAGTGAATAAATCCATTCATTCCATTGTTAGACTGTTTCGCAACATGATGGCAAGCATTCTAATTGTTATTCCAGTAAAAATCCAATACCATAAAGCTGGCTGTTTACTGTTATTAAATTAAATAAAGTATGAAGAAAAACAGAAGGAATATGTAGATGCATGCATTTTCAGTTACAGGTGAATTACTGATAACCCATTTCGGAGAAATATTTTTTACTTTTGTATAAGATAATTAGCATCACTGTCGTCATTATTATTAGTTATTATTGAATTACATACACAGCTTCCTGGTTGTTTTACATATGTATGTATAAAGTGTGGAAAATAAAGCTACCGCTTTGTTGAGAAAGCTTTGGTGTACGGGAAATTATTTGCTCACTTCTCCATCGCCTTTCTATCTCCCTTTCATTTTGTTGTGACCTTGTCAAGTGCTACCTATATGACTCCAATTACATTTCGAAAAAAAAAAACTGCCATCTCTCTGCTGGGATATTAATCTTCGCATGTCAAATCATAGATGAATGTCATTGGATTATTCGGGCTTTCTAGTTACAGACAAATGATAGGAAAACAACATGCTCACATTTTAAGCTAAACTGGTCGCTATCGGATGAGTTGAATTAAATTGGGACGATTTTCGAAAAGAGGTCCCCTGAATAAACATACAGTATATTCAAATTTGAGTCTTCTGGAAAGCAATCGCCTATTGAAAGAGAAACAGGAGATCGCACTTAAAGAACGATATTCTCTCAGTACTGTTATAATTTCTAGCAGCCATTCCTAAACTTTTTCTTTGTTTCCACTACGTCTAGATATCTGTTTTAGACACAACGTAATGCATAAATTAAAGTCACCCTCAGATCTTGATAGATGCTTAACTTTTATAGATTCACCAAATTATTTTTTGAATTTTATCTTGATTATTTTTTATGTCTATGTGCAAAAGGCATGTCCTACAACTTTCTTGGTAACATTTGTAAAGGAAATCCTGATTTTCAGCATTTTCATGTAACTTTTCGTCTCTTTTCAGGAATTTGAAACCAGTTGCAGTGATTATTATTGTGCTACGTTGAATATTAAGTGTGGCTTTTGTATTAGGTACTACCTGAAAGGAAGTAGGGCAATCTGCCGCAAAGGAAAAGCGATTGACCTTCAATGAATGGAAGTGGTATTGACCGAATATCATTGCCAACGCTTGGTTGACCATTATTTATACCCCTTTGATTTATTGGCTTCTTTTACGATCAATCTGCTTTTTAGAATAATAAAAACAGTGGATGATATCGCCCTTTCTGCACTCATTCTCCTTTTAGGATATGAAAGCGAATTAATGGCCATCCATTTATCACATTTTGGTTTCTACCCATTGATATGTTGGATATCAAAATTTTTGGGCAATAAAATATGGCTCTGGGTACATGCTTCCCACTTCTTTTCTGCCTTCTTGTCTTATACTAATCATTGACCAGTTGAATGGATCTTAATCTTATTCCCATAATGAGATAAATGTAAAATACTACCAAGTTAATTCCGTGAAAAGAAAGCTTTCATTTAATTTTCCTGGCATTTATTTCTTGCACTTTTTAAACATTTTTTTTCTTGCTTATGTGGCATTTTTCAATCGTTGTCCTAATCCATAAAGTTTTTTATTATATCACCAATTATAATTGACAACAGTTTTCAATTAAGTCAGCTGTAATGCGAGGATAGGAAGAAATTGTTTCTTCATAATGCATGCAACGCTTTAGTCAAAACGTGTTTTCAATCGTTTAAGTGAAGCTGTTTTTGCGATTAAGCAAAATTTGACGCATCGAAGGCGTTCTACTTGAATAATATATATTCATGTTAAACAGTTTCTTCTGATGACTGAATGCTAGTGAGAAATATTTCTCTCCTCAAATCTTTTTCAAGAATTCAATTTTAGACTGAAAACCGAAAGTGTTTTGAATTCTTTCTGATATTAAAGGGTAAATTAATTTCCTCTGGAAGAATGTAAAAATAATTAACATCAGTAGAAATTTCATATTTGAAATAGCCCAAAAACTTAAGAAATATTTACAAAAGTTTCTGTGATAGACGAATGAGTCATACTTATACTTTAAACCTTTATTTTAAATGAATAAAAATTATTTTACTGGTTGGCAAAAAAAAAATTTTTAGATTTAACGGGTTTTTTTTTCATTAGACCATTTGTTTGTTGTGGTGCTAAATTACAATCCAAATCAATTTTGGAGAATTCATGTTTAATTTTATTATTGTTTTGTTTTTATTTTCTTTTTCAGCATAATCAATAATTATGGGTACTTTTTGCAAAAAAAATGCTGGAGACTTATTTAATGTGCAAGAGCAACTCGTACTTGGTGATCTCCCTGACATTCGTTTCATACGCTGGACTGTGTAACCTTGAATCTGATTTAATTTGAAGTTTTAAAACTCCAAATCAAATCAAGTTTGAATTTCATCTATTACTGTCATTTTTTCAAATTAGTGTAATCTAGGTACCAATCCCCACTTAAAACCCAAAAATGATTCGCCTTGTGCTATTATAAACCGTTTTATTATTATCATAATTATACGCTAAAAGGTGATAACAGATAACCGTTACGGTCGTATGTTTGTGCAAGCAGTCGTTAGTGTTGGGGGTTACGGCACTCAGTCTCAAAAAACGACAAAAAAATTGCTCATCAAATGATATATTGTTGCAGTTCATCCTTTTACTGATTAATTTGATAAGGGTCTGTTACTGCGCTCAACAAATGAATTATTAGTTAGATTTTATCGTCGTATTTTTTGTCCTTCTGGTCTCTAACTTTTGTCTTTTGCACCTTCCCACATCAATAAAAAGAATATTTGTTGTCAGCAAGAAGGCGAAACAGCTTACGGATAAGATTTTCCATTGATGTACAACAAAACATTTAAAACTCCAAGTTATTTACTAACTCAAGTTTTGCTTTCTTATGACTCCAGTCTTCATTACTTGTTTCATTTTTGCAGTATAGGTTGTAACTTAGTCGAATACAACTTTTCAAATTACATACATATCATTCATTAAATGTAGTTGAATCGCTAGTAAAACTTTTTAAAGTAATTTTTGATAATCTATACCAAATTGCTTTTGTTGCTCTAAAATTTCTTTATCATGGTCTCAAGCTCTCAAATGTGATATTTTTTTACTCATATTCAATTTAAAAAGATGATTTATTTATTCAGTTATTCTGCACTACATGTTGCGCTTTAAATTAGTTCAATTTATCCGGCTTTGATTCCAGAGAAGATGGATTTGGATAAAATAATAATAAAAAGGTTTACATCGATGAATTTGTATCTCGAGAACAATGGCAAACAATAATTTTGGATAGCCGTACTGCTCCAGTTTTAAAATCGAATCATTATTTTACAGTACTTTTTGATGAAGGAAAGAACAAGATAGCTTCAATTATCAATTTAGTTGTAAATCACTGATCGGATGATCAATTTTAGCTTAATCAAATGAGCGATCGTCCTGTCACTTCTAATAAGCATCAGCAAACCAATGAATCGCTTCTCGTTTGCGGCAGCAGAGGCCACTCTAACACTATCGAATCACCCATCTGCTAAATTTATTCTTCGTTTCTAAACAATTCGAATACATGATGACTGACATCTATCAAACCCACTTCATTCTGTTCTTCCTTTCGTTCATCTGAAAGTCCTACCGCTGTCGAACAAGACTTTAATTGCAGTAGGTAAGAGCATTCTCTTAATTGCAGCGGTGATGTTGTCAGTTATAGTGATAATGATAATGACGGTAATAATGATTATGTTTGTAAGCTATCCAGCGTCTTTCATGCTTTCAGCATTATTTCGTTTTTTTTTTCTCCACTTCTGCAACAAATTCAACTTTCCATCTGTCATCTTAGATTAATGATGAATATCCTATTCAGTTTAGTATGATTTC
Source organism: Setaria equina (assembly GCA_003012265.1). Taxonomy (NCBI): domain Eukaryota; kingdom Metazoa; phylum Nematoda; class Chromadorea; order Rhabditida; family Setariidae; genus Setaria; species Setaria equina. The sequence goes on along the minus strand of PQVD01000431.1, from coordinate 54,627 downwards.
GCTGTATACTTGAAATGCATCATTCATTGGTCAAATTAACAACATTTTTCATAACACATTATTCCCAACGTATATTGCAATATTCTTAAAGGGTTATTCGAAAAATTGTGGACATTTATTCCAAGGAAGAAATATAGTTCCACAGAAATGCAGAATGCAAATGTAATAATAATTCACACCCACCTAGTTAAACCAGGGCAGAGCGATTCTACATGGAAATAATAATAATTTAAAAAATTTCTCTTTTACTTTGAAAGGCAAACATGCATTTTATCATTACTGCGTGGATTGATGTATTGATTTTCGAATACTCTTGCTCTGATATTTGGCAATGAATACCGAAAAAATGAATCATATTTCCTGAAAAAAATCCTGAAAAGTTGTACATAAAAATAATGATACGTATAATATGAGGCGATAACAAATGAAGCGTCAGCCTTTTCGAAAAGAAAGTGAATGACTAGATCGCTGTAATTTTTTAATTTTTATTTTTTTCGTATGAATGAAGCACTAACATTTTCGCCTTGAAGGTTTCAAAAGCTTCTGGAGTGGTGCGATTTTTCGCTGTAGATTTTTTCGTTCAAAACTTAAGCAGTTGTCCTTGAACTGATTGGTAGAAAAGCGTGGCATGAATAAGGCAGTTTGTAAAATTTATGTCCAGTCAAAGAAATGATTTACGGGCCTGTAATTATTTCAGCAATGCATAATTCGTTTCTTATTAAAAACGAAGTTTCGATAAGAAGCAGTTGCAGATAAGGAGGAAAATATTAAATGGATCCAATTGTCGCAAAATCATCCATTCCATAGTATTTTCTTTATTTATGCATACACTGATAAGTTTCAAGCATTAATATGGTTCTGATCAAAAGTGCCAAGTCGGTTTCACTTCTAATTCTAGGCTCACTTAGTGTTATTGAATTGTTTGTCAGATATAAGCATGATTGACTAGGACATAGGATCTTTAACTGTAGTCAATTCGAAAATTAAATTATATAGCAACTTTAACAGAAATATAGCTTAGCCATTTTTCAAATCCACAAACCTGAAGGATTTTTCAGTTGATACCAAAATTACTATAATTTATCATTCTGCTCTGCAATGCTTTGTTCTTAAAATAAAATTGAAAAAGCCTCAGCTGTAAAACATTGTCTGTGATTCGTGAACTGTGTTGAAAATCACTATCAAAAAGCCGATCAACATGAAGTCGTTGACTGAGTAGTGGAATCTAATTTACTGGTGCGGTTATTCTTTCTCATTACTCATCTAAGAATGTTACACAAGGATTTCTGAGTTCCTCCAAAAAAAAAAAACACTCTAAACCATTTCATTTTAAAAAACATAAGGAATAATCCACTGCTACCACTGTGACGGATCATATTTTTTTGCATTACTGCGTATCATCGCTTATTTCTTAAAGAAAAATTCGTTTGTCATTGTTTTCTGTATCTATTCAGAAAGTTTCGTAATTGTGTTAAAAATGCAGTTCTTTTGCATTTAATTTCTGTTAGATAATATGATGTAATCTCATAAGACCATATTCGCAGTGCTTCGTGTTCTTTATTGAAGGTTCATCTCGAAACTGAACTTGTTTAAAATAACTTTGAGTACAGAACAGAATCTGCTTTTGAACTGATGTATGAACTGATGTGAAGGCGCTAGTTGTGGAGCCAGTACAGTTGGAAGATTGGTGGCGAAAAGGAACAGAAGTAAAGGGCAGGTGGTTCGCAAAATACCATAATCTCACATCTCATAAAAAGATACATAAATGTTAAAAAAAAGGTTTTGGTGGGACAATTTACGAGCGTTTTGTGTTGATGTAATATCAAAGAGCGGCCGCTACGCTTACAACGACGGCCCTCGCCCAAATACCTGTCCGTCATAAATACCTCTACTGTTGAATTAGTTGGCAGCAAATGTAAGACACATCCTCGAACTTTATGACCCTGTCCCGTCTTCTTCCTTTTCATCTTTGCCTACATTCCTCACATTACCTAATAGTAATGATGATGAAGTGATGATAAATACGTCCTGCTAAACTTTTCGCTCGATATCTGATGCTTTTTCGTTTCAAATAATTTTTTATTATTCCATGAACTAAAGTTGTATGCAACCATTATATGGATGCGACCATTCGAGTTTCTCGATAATCGCAAAAATATTCATTGCTGCCATTTGCAATAATCATCGAAATATCATTCACAGCCCTATATCAACAATGAAAATGCATGTACTGGATGACATGTATTTGACAACTTAAAATGTTAGGTGTTTTTACAAAATATTTGATGTTTTAATTATAGCAGAATTGAATAGTGCAGATTTCATCTAATCAAACAGATTTTCCTGAGATTAGACTAATCTGTAAAGAACAGAATGCATTAAATTTTCGTTTTATTATGTATGGTAATTAGTAAAGTTAGGTATTAGGTAGTAAGGTAACGCCCAAACTACGAAGTGCCATTGATAATTTCCATCAGACTGAAGATTTTATTATTGAGAATTGCAAGATTGATTTACCACAAGACAAAATTTCACAAAATCCGCATTTTCACTGTTATGAAATTTTTCAAATAATTAAGAAATGTTAGCCACATTATTTCACAGGTAGCTAGCTGGACGCTTTTTTGCTTACAGTTTAACATACCCCTTTCTTGCTTTATTTTTTATCTTTAAATATTTTCATTATTAATACAGCATTTGCAATATGAGAAATTAGAGCTCCTGTTGAAAACATTCCACCCCTCTTTTTATCAGTTTTTCTTGCTCTTCAAGCTCTCTTTACTGTGTGTCCTTTTTAGAAAATAATACCGTTTTGTTCTGTAAAAATCCTTGTCTACTTTCAAGATATTAGAAAATGGGTGACAATGCGACACTGATATGTAGAAGTTCCATGGCACGAAAAAATTTACTAGCAATCTTTTCAAACAAATCCGAATTTTTTTTTTTCCCGAAATACTCTAAAACCCAAGAAAAAACTCTTATAAATTAACGCTTAATTTCTTGACATAAGTTAATTTGATAACGCCCTCACAAATGTCACGGTACTTTATTTCTTCAGTTTTCCTTCCTTGTTCTGTTCTGAACATGGCCTAATGGATTAAATGCGGTGTACCCGTTTCATGCCTGAAGCAATACGGCAGTGTTATTAGACGACATTCCTGATTCCGTGGGATTTGAGCTTGAACCTATACAATTTAATTATCCATTATTGTGTATTGAAAAAGTGATGCAATAGAATGTGTACTAATGACACTTATCGTAAGAAGCTGTTGAAAAGAATGGTAAAAGGTGTTTAGAAGGCTCTGAAAAGCCGAGTAGAAATTGAGGATCCTCCTTTTTGGTGAAAGGACCTGAAGATAAGGAGTGCGAAAATAGGTTATTATCTACCACTCCTGAGCAGTCCTTGAGGGTCAAAACAACATGCTGATGCAATAAACGTTTCCCATTTACGATGCATATAGAAGATCTTTAGCAGAATAAGGAAATACCTCAACCTAAGTTCCATTCTTCGTTAACTTGTTTAAAAGCAATGATGGATTTAAATGCATTAAAATTTCATTTTCGTCTATTTTTTCAAACTAATTCTTTCAAACTAATTTGTTTATCTTGCTATTTCCGCAAACTATGCTTTTTTATGAGACTATTTAATTTTGGATGCACCACTCCTTCAGGAGCAATTCTATCTAGTGTCATCAGGACCGTTCAAATTAAAAGACAATTTCTTCTCGGTCCTTTAAATGCTGAAATGCAAGGTCAGTCAGAATTGAGGAAATAAAATATTTGTGCTTATTAAGTGCTAATATGATTATTTGCTATCTTTGCTATAAAGCACAAAATGTGCATTATAAAAAAACACCTCGTGAACATGAATTCTACCTACTTAATCGGAACTATCCTCACACACTTGTATAAAATCATTGAAACTGTTCCATAAATTTTGAAATTCACGGTTACCACTTTTTTGATACTAGATGACAAAGCAAATAAAAGGAAATTTTTCAGGTCTACTTTTTGAATTTCTTCCCTTCTTTCCTTGTACCTTTTTATCGCACATTTCCTCGACCGGTTTAAATTGTTTTTCTGAAGCAGCGCACACATAAGCTTATCCGGAATAACCTAATCGTCTTACAAACTCTGTTTGTAGAAAGCCGCTGGACGGCTTAGCTATTATGATAGTATTATGCTCAACCCTTTGCTACATTTTCCCAAATTAATCCTTGCCAATCATCTACAAATAACACATCATCGCTACTCACATCATCATTATGATCACTCATCCATCCTCTTTTGTCCTCTGTCCCCTATGTCCACCATTGTGCAACATTATCTCTCTGCCTTTGCGACTTGCTGTGCTCAGCATTTTTGAACTTTATGTCAGTCACTGGTCTGGAATAGATTTGTTCAGTTCAATGATCCTTACAACTTCTCCTTCATTTTCCTTTTTACTTTCTATTTCTATCATTCATTTCGAAAAATATTTGTATAAGATTCTTCATTCAGGAATCTCAGCAAAACTTCAAAATATAAGTAACAATTTTTTTTTGATCCATAAGAAAGGAATTTTTTTGTGAGATTCTTATCAAAGGGAATAAATTATCATTTAATATTTTCTTCAGTTTACTAAGGAGAATGCAAAACAAAAAAGAATAAGCCCAAAAAAATATTTTAATGTAAATTCTTCCCCATTTCTGCTCCATATTTTCTCCCTTCCCCCTTACCCCTCCCCTTCTCAAAAAAAAATCTTTTGATTGAGGATTTCTTAGAATTTTGAAAAAAGCACTGAAGTCTGGGATCTGAAATATAGTTGACTGGATGATGGATTGAGGGTATACTTCGGGAAAGGTCATTATAAAGTCATTTACATCGGAAGAAAAGAATTGTTTGATGGGGAAAATAAAAGTGAACAAATTGCTGAAAGACATAAAATTGAAAGGTTGTATATTTATGTGAATGCGATTCATATTACAGTTATATATTATATTAATAATGGTCAAAATGGTTATGAAAGAGAACAAACTTTGGTAATAGAATGGAGATGCAATACAGATAAGTAGACGGAGAAACGGGAGCGAAGAAGAATTAGGCGTCTTGAGGACATTAAAAAAGGGACGTATTACAAGAAAATGTATTTGCATATGATTGATGACCAGTGATTATCATGATCTTTTTGATGATGATCGATAGGGCTCGTTATCACTTTAACTGCATTCACAAAATAGTTGCTACGCATTCCGCGTGCCCACTTCACATGCGCTACTTTTACAAGTTGACTTTTTTCAACCCTTCCACATCCCTATCAATGAATCATTTAGTTACATTAAGCCCACATCAGTCTTCCTTTCCATCCAGTTTACTGAAAACTAATTTAGGTCAAGGGAGAAGTGAAACAAATCATTTTTGAGTTTCTACCTTCTGAAAAATTACCATAAATTGGCAGAGAAATCCCTTAAACTTGATATATACTATCAACAAACGAACAAATGAAGTGAGGCCTTCTGTCTGCTTTAACTTACCTTTCCCGTGAAGCAACAACATAATTTTTCTGACTATTTTCAATTAAAAGTTTCAGAACAGAGTCGTCATTTGCTACATATTTTGGTGTGACACGATTGCTTGTCGAACATTTTTTAAAAAGGCTCTAGTAATTTAATTGCGCAATCTAATAAAATGCAGTGGTCCCAGAGCTTTACGAAAGTTCTGCTGTATATCCATGTTGCATAATCATTTTCACACAAAATAAAATAATCAGATCGGATTTTTTTAAAGGAAATTGATCTGTGTAATTCATCTGCTGAATCAGACCTGACGATAATGAGGTAGATTTAGCTGCACAGAATTAAAAAACTGTTGTTTCCTGTGACCAATTACTAATGAAAGAAATATCATAGGAGTTTGGTGTAACAAGTGAGCCATGTGAAATTCCATTTAAAGCATAAATGCATAAATGCTTGTCACATCGAACACTTGATATAAAGACCCCTTCAAAATGAGGTATTCCGTAGTTTTCATCAGCAAACAAATCCTCAATAAATTGCAATAAAGGGTGACTCGGTAGGGGGTAAGTACTCTGCATCCGCAAGTCCTTGGATTTATTTTGCTGTGGAACATTTTCGAATATATCAAATTTCATTCCAGAAAGTATTTTTTGTACTCTACAGAATGTGCTCAATAAGGCTAGATGTCTTATTCCTGTTTAAAAAAAAGTGTAAGCTTCTTCATATATCAGTTTCTATAATTTTCAAAATTTCTTTTTCATGAAGGCTTCAGCAAAAGTTTCGATACTTCCACATATAGTGAAAGGCGGAGAACTTCACTGGAAGAAATGAAGTAATACTTAGATAATACGAGAATTTACCGTATCTCACAAGCATATTCATTTTGCAGATATTCTGGTACAAATGAGTCCAAAAAAATGGTCGGTCACTAACCAAAAAAAGCAAGAAGCAAACAGCGGGAATTAATCATTTAACTTATTCTAGCTCTTCTCATTAGGAAATGTGACTTTTTATTTGTTAACAAGTATCGGTATCATCCTGTAATCCATCATTAAAGCCACAGTGGGAATTGCTTCTGTTTGATAAGTTGCGAATTCTTCGACTGCGTATCAGATAGCATTCTTTGAATAATATATTCCAGTGTTCCTTATGTATATTTTAAAATTTCCCATGTATGCTTCTGAAATGACCTTTTAACAATTTAGCTGGTTATGAATTGTGCTTATAATGTGTTTTAATCTGAAAGCTTGTACATATCGGTTGCTTACTCTGAAGCCAGTTTATGAAGTTTTTCTCTTAGATTTCTTAAATTTTCATCTACTTCTACAATATTAGGCTAATTTTAGCCCAGAAATTACCTGTGCTTATTAGTCTTGAAGTTTGACATATGTGATCGCTGAATAATCAGCCCACTGTATATAAATAAGATAGATTGCCGACTAGACAAAATATGTGTGTAGATGTTCCAGTCAAATTGTTATGGTAAAAAATTTTTAAAAAAAAGGAAGAAAGACGAATTTTCGTGGCTATAAAGAAAGCAACATGTCTTGAGAAGAGACTTTTTTTTTTTTGAAAAATGAGTTCAAAAGGACATAGAGAACGATATGGGAGACATCAGACGTGCTTTCAGGGCTTCGAAAATTGTTGGAGTTGTGATGCTAGCCAGTGCGCAACCAATAACAATGCTACTGTTAGGGAGTTTAAATTTGTTCAAATCTCATCTAAGCTGGGACGAGTCTCGACGATTAGTAGTTGCCAAAGGAAGACGGGAAGGATGCTTGGAAGAGGGAAGGTGTGAGGGAAAGAGAAGGAAGCGGGGAAGGTTAAAGGCAAAAGATGTGGTAGAAAGGAAAAAGGCAATAATTCAGGATGCGCTTGATGAATGGTTCCATTCTGTCGGCTTACAAACAACTTCCAGCAGCAGGCAGCGGCGTCAATCCTCGTTCCCCTTCCCCTTCCTGCCCAATATATTTTGCCCGTGAGGAGGGGAAGGGAATGGGTTGACGCCAGTTTATCATTTTTTTCTTTTCCTGAGATCTCTTGTTTTTGAAAAATGAACAGCTCTCAATCAAACGCTCTCTTCGAATCAATCATACCAACTGCTTTGTTTCTGTCTTATGTCTCTCTCAGTGTTGTTTCGGCTTTCATAACAGATGAGATTTATCTGTTTTTTCATTTTAAACCTCTTCATCAATTCAAACCCCAAAATCCAGAAACCCAAATGCCTAGCTGTTTCTTATTTTCCTCTCCCTGAAATCTCTGAATTAGCCTAGATCCAAAGGTCCTCCAACTTATCTTCAGTATCGAAATATGGATTTTGGAATGTACTGCTTCCTCTGCTTCCTTCTATCCTGCAATTCATCAAAACACAGTCTTTTCACTCCTCAGACCAGCGCCCATCTCCCCCGCGCATCCTTTCCTCCATTTGTCTTTCAGCTGCCTAACATGATACAAATAACCTTCCTTCGAATGAATTATTGAAAAACACTAAATTCTGAAAATCTGATAAGTCAACTCAACGTCGGCATCGGAATGCGTTAAAAATTTCTTCTGTCCATTCTGCGCATTCATTTATAGACTGACCTACTACTGTCATGTTCAATTTCATTTTAGCTATGAGCGAGCCGAGTTGAATCATTTTATTCCTTCTTCCCACTATTTCAGAAAGTATTTTTGGAAAAAGTATGAAAAGGTTAATATAATTAAACACTTTTCTAGTAATTCTTTCCAAGAACATGAAATCTGCAAGAGTGATCAAGTCATAGTTTGATTCAAACTTGAAGTTTCTTCCGGATGTAGCAAAAAGATGATTAAAATTTGTTAATGCAGCTATCAAATTTGCCTTTGCTTGCAGATTCCTGAGAGTGAATTAGTTTTGATTAAAAATGCGGTAAATGAAAACTATAAAAATGGAGTAAGGGATGGATGAGGGGGGGGGGGGGGGGGGGTGGTATATATATTTGATGGGAATGACATGGATGTGTATATAATATGGATATGATCTAATCCCCCGGACCTCTCCCTTCTGTCTATCTCATCAATAGTACAACATAATGATGATTGGTGTCGGCTCCTTCTTAAGGGTTTTTCTATTTTTCATCTCTGAGAATTCGAGTTTGATGTGCGAGTGATTGGTTCGGATGGGACCCTGTCAAAAGACTTATATATATCACTTGTCATTGCGTTTATGTCACCCTTCCCTTCACTTCATCTAAACATCTTCCCATCCTTTTAATTATTACATACACCCTCCTCGTTGGCTCTTCCAAATATCCGGCAAGATGCATATGTACCCATTTGTTGCATGTTACATTGATGTTCCTCAGTCTACTTCATCCTTACATTTCGCATCATCTCTTCGCTATCCTTTCAATTCGACCGCTTCCGAGACATCCATTCCTGAAGTTCCTGGTGTAAAAATATAGCTCAATAGCTTAATAAGTTTTTTGATGAAGAAGGTAGAATATTTGCTTCGTTCTTATCTCATATTCAGCTCCGTCATTTACTTCAACCAACTGGACTTCCTTTCATTACCATTTCTTAGTATTCGGTTACTCTATACGAACGCCGATTTCCTCTTCCGTAATCAATTGCATTTGGTAAATTTCAGTCTTATTGCAGTTACAGCATCTTTTTCATATGTTTTCTTCCAATTTAAAACAGTAGGTTTAAATTCAGGTTTACAACAAATGCATCTACTGTAGCCTGATGGAATTACGTTCACTGTAAAACTCAGCATGCTTTCATTTTCCTTTTGCAGTTTCACCTTGCTTTCAAAAATGAGAATTAAAGGTGGAAAAAGAGTAGAAAAGTTTCTACGGGCTTTGAAAGCTCAGGTGTATTGGGTTTGACTTTAATCATCTGCAAAAAAGGAAAAAAAAATCTTTCCAGAAAAGTTCGCTGAAATTTATGGAATTTTTATGAAGTAGTGCTAACACTAATAGAATTAATTTTGATCACGACATACAGAAAATTGTCGATAGGTATAAGTATTGAATTAAAGTACTTCTGGAAGCTGCATGCACTCATCACACCACTGAAATAATTTCCGACAACAACTTCTGATTTTGCGAGAAAATAATGAATCTTTCGATTGAATAAGCTTTAATCGATTTTGTAAAGTTAACCGAGTGTAATTTTGGAATATGTAAGGATGGTTTTTTAACCGACTCATCCAATGCTGCCTTAGTGAAAAACTGTAAAAAGTAAGCAAAAAAGAAAAACTTCAAGTAAAAGAGAAGAAAATCCCAACTACAAGAAAAAGAGGAGTAATATAAATGCTTAGGCTTGTCAATAAAGAAGAAAAAGCAATGGATCGTGAAGAAAAAAAAATGAGCGTTTTGCTGGTTGGCAAAGTAACATGGGTGCAGATGGTTTCGTTTTTAAATACATTCAGTGTTTCATTTCAAAAATCTTTTTTGCTTTGTTAAATCGTGTAGCAATGGGACTAATTTATACTTGCTCAATTATTCTTAAATTGTTTGTCGTTTGTAAAAGATTGTTGCTTGCTGCAATACTCAAGATAGGGGCCAAGCTACAACTCGTGTTTATAAGGATTTGAAAGTGTTGCACGAATTAATTCTGGCATAAAAGGTGCCCTTGTGATATGCTTTTTTTTATTTTCAAATGAAGAAAACTATTGTAAGTCTGAGATAGAAAGAGTACTTAGAGAAAGGTTAATGGTGGGAGTAAATATTTTTTCCACATGAGGTCTGTCATAGCGATAAATAATTTATTGGTTTTGTGCGTATTTTTTTTCTTGAAAAAGTTGTATGACAACTGGCGAACAGACAGGTTGCCAAAAAGGCCGATAGGCAAACAAGTCCTGGTTATCAACCGATTGCTGTCAGAGATGAGCAAGTATAAATTTGCCAAATAATGGTCGTTAATGTTGCTATCAGATAGGAATGTTTTTGCTCCTAGTTTATACAATAGTTCAGTGCACTCCATCACTTCATTTTTCACATATATTATTTTCTTTCAAATTGTTTCATGTCTCTCCCATTTCCACTCCTTTTATTAATTGTGTGGCTCATTAATGATCTGATAAGTCTGAATTTTGTTCAGCTTTCGAATTGGAAACACCTAGGTACTAGCCAGAACGTATGATGACAGCGATACGTTCACTGCTGCGTATGCGTAGTGAATTACTGTTCACGGGAAAGTGTAACACTTCGTGGCGCTGTCACTGTTTATAATGATGAAAGTGAGGATGACGATGATGAAATTGAAGATGAAGGATGATGAATGTAGAATGGCTGGGATGGATAATGGATTGCTTTTTAAATTACAGGTAGCAGTAGGAGTAGTACCCGTAGTAGTAGCAAAGTGGTTAAGTAGCGTAGCAGCAGCAGCAGCAGGAGCAGCGCAGCAAGCGATAGCAACAGTAGCAACAGTAGCAGCAGCATCAGTAGCAGCAGGGAAAATTTCTGTGAATGGATGTTGTAGAAGCACCACCCATTCCCACCTGTTTAGTGGTGGCTTGTAGAAGAGGCGGTTAAGCGTATGAGAAAGAAGGAGGGGATGATTTCGAGAGCACGCCCTCCGCCTCTTTTTCTTTCCTGCAACTTGCAGCAGCATCTATGGGCGGCATTTCTCTTTGAAGTTTCTCATTGACGACGGGTTTCAGCTGGGTGGGTCCGCCTTGATCTCGCCCCCTACTCATACAACACAGTTCTTATTTGTTGCAGGTGCCCGAAGCGGTTTGCTCTGTTGCTGTTGGCTGGCTGGCTGCGCCGTGTCCTTCAACTGGTTACGTATCTGTCCGCGTCCACATTTTTCATTATCGTTATCATTATCATTATCATGCTCTGTTCTATATATACCGAAATATATAAACTTTTCATTTGTCCATCCTTCAGAGTGTGCGTGCGCGCGTTGCGTGTATATTCGTAATCCAGTTCTTCCCTAGCAAGCAACGATTTCCTGGAAAGCGTTTCCTGTCATATTATTTGTGCATCTGCCAGTTTACTGTACGGCAGTGATTGCCTTACATTAAGGAGAAGGCAGGCACTTCTTTACTCTCAAGGATGGTTTCTACACATTCTCAGTACCTGACCGACTATAATTCACCTGTTATGCCAGCGGTTAGTCCGTTATTTTAAATCACAGTTACATTCGCGATGTTAATGTTGTTAATGTAAAAATTTGTTCATCGATAACTTGAAATTTAGATTAACAAAATGTTGCATACTGTGCCTTTTTTCTACTCTCAGGTTTTGGAATGGTACCATTTTTTCCACTACACTTGTTATTCTACCACATGTTTTGTTCAAACCCTTTTGCTCATACTATTTTTTCCTCTGCTTTTTAGAAGTGACATCCGAACTGAAACGATATATATCTGAAATAATATGTATGTTTTGTAAATGTGTTTTAGATATTGTAAAAAACTGTCTGCTACGCATTAGTGGTTTAATTTGTATAAAACTCTTTGTCATTAAGTGAGAAAGAATTGGAGAGCAAAAGAGATAAGAGAAGTTAATGAGAGCTTAGATTTTTCTGGGCATCCGTGCACTGAGAAGTTACCTATTTATCGGGAGCAGTATCGAATAAGGGAGATGGATGGACGGATGGATGGCTGTCATGTGTGATTAAACTAATCTTGTCGTTGATCTAAATTTTCCATTTGTCGGTGGTCTCTATTCATATGTGTCTGTTTATATGCGAGTATCATCGGTCTGTTCACATGTAACTGTTGCGTACACTGTCGTATGCATGTTTTCTATGAATTCACCTTGTCGTGCACATCACTTATTAGGAGGTGTCAGGCGACGAGATGCTTTGACACGGATAACGTGGTATTGTGCATTAATAAAATACAATTTAAATATGAAGGATGGATTTCGGTTTTACTTTTTGTGTGAGTTATTCCCATATCTTACTTCCTCCTAAGGTTTTCGTGCTAGTTGATCATTAGCTGTTTAGGAAGTGTAATTCATTATTTCTGAATGAATTGCAGCTGTTTGGTTGCTCACATTTAGCTACTTTGTACCCTGCCTTACAACAACTTAAGGTTAGAATCACGAAACATTTAAGGGAAGCATGAATAAGAGGTATAGGGGTATAGGATCTCAGAAGTGTTTTGGTTCAGATCAACATGAAAGAGATCGCAGTGCTTTCTGGTATTGAGGTCACTGTTCAAGAATAAAGCGATCATTAATCTACAAATAATATGACGAAAATTGATACTGACTACTTAGTTGCATGAAGGATGCAGAAATGCAATGTCTGCAAGCAAGAACCTAACAAATCATTTGTGGATGTGGTTTTTTGCTGACTTCTCGGTCGGTTATCAGTCACTGGCACACAGTATCAGTAATTTTATGTGCCCTTTCAGTGAAATATGCGTGAAATTTTGAATGGGTGAACCACTGATACATCAGGGTGAACTACTATTTTGCCGTTGTTGCTACAGCTGCTATCCTATTAACTCGCTATCTCGAAAGAATTGTTCACTCTTGAGGATTTTTCTTCGTGTCCTGGCACGTAAAATTTTCGAAGTATACTTTTAAGACGAGGTGGAAAGAGTTAGGCTGTCGAAAATTACGATTTCTTTCCCCTTATGTTAACTGAGGCTAAGCGCTCTGCCTTTTTTGCCTACCAATTTTTTTCTTGTTTCATATTTTTTATTGATAAGTGACGGTTTGTATGGTATGAGAAATGACTTGACAGTTTTCTTCTGTGTTATCATTTTGAAATACCTTTTCTTTTCCTACTTATCTTTTGATTTTCCTTTAACTTCACTTGTTATTCACTCCTTCTGTTCAACACTCCTGCTTTTTCGATTGAAGCGTCATTTTGCTTCTTGCATTTCAATCTTTCATACTTACCAGAAAAGCATGATAAAGCTAACCCTCTCCCATATTCTTACTCAGTGAGCACGTTTTCATGCGTGTTTGTGTGGGCCTATATTTTTTTTTTTGTAATTTTAATTGTTTTAAAATGAATAAATTGAGAAATGTAAATTACTACTTTGGAAAATTGATGGAAGTCTCTGTAAAATTAATACTTTTAGAAGTATTTTTCACGAAAGTTTCCTTCCCATCTCTTTTTATTTCCTTTCTGGGCCTAAAATTCGAAATTTTTCAAAAATTTTGTAAGCAAAAAGCGGTCATTTTAAAAGAAGTAGATGCTTTTGGAAACAAGTTCAAACATTTTCGTACATTTTATTATAAACGCAAGTCCAGTTTTGGAGCATTCTCTCTCTGTCACGTATAAAGTAGCGAATAACAACTTTGAAATTTTCAGCTGCTGGAAAATTCATTGGTGGTCATTTACTGATAGGAAAAAAGCGGGGGAACATTTTATCAACCTTTCAAGAAAACCAGCTGCTTCCACCTCTTTTTTCATCATTAACATTTGCTGATAGTCCTTTATTATTCTTTCGTAGTATCTTTTACATTTAGCTATAATTTCCCTTAATCTGTAAGGAACATTTATTATAGAGAATTTTTGATTTTGAAATCCAGATTTTTCATGTTACCTTCCCGGTTATATTCATTTTTTTTCGAGGTCTTCGCTTTTTACTCTACACTGAAAAATTTCTTGGAAAAAAACTTGCCGTGGAAGAATACATTGTCTTTTTCAACTATAATTTAACATTATTCTTTCAAGTCTATTCGTGTGTTTTCGCACTTTTATTCCATGAACGACTGAAATAATTTCTGTCGCCGTTGAAGTCTAGAATTTATTTTATTTATAATTTAACTTTGCTGGGAGTTAAATTCCCTGAAATGTTTTGGTGTCATGAAATTTTTCTTCATGTTTAAATTTACAATATTCAGCTTTTCTATATGGACATAAATTTTAAAATTTCGCATACTTTCAGTTTTATAAAATTACTAATTTGTAGAATTATTAATGGTTACAGATGGATTCCGGCAAATCACCTCTTGCGATGCTTGCAAAAACCTGTGAAACAATTGGTCTTCCCGATACATCGAACCGGAAATCCAATAAAGACAGTGATAAATCGAAAGATCCCACCAGTCCAAGTAGTAGTACATCTGGTGAAACAAAAAAGGAAGAGCCTAGTCCAGCCATGAAAAATAAAAAGGAAGGATCTAAAAGCCCTCGGCACATAACGCACAGTCCGTCAGTTGGCAAGAAAACTCCGATAAGTTCCGAACCATCCACCAGTGCTGCTGCTTCATTACCTGCAAATTTGATGCTCAGTGCACGAGGCTGTTTCCCCATGAATTTTTCACCTCTTGCAGCAAGCTTTCCCACTTTTCCCTATCCGTCCCTTATGCCTGGATTTCCAACGGTGCCCAGTTTTGCAACTGGAGCGTTTACCGGTGGAACATCAAATCCATTTTTGCGATGTCCAGATCCATTATCTTGCAAGGGTCCGTTTTTGAATTCATAAAATTTGGAAAAGACAAATCTTGATATGGAAGTAGGATCACAGTTTGTCGTATTTTTGGTTTTATCGAGATATTATTTCATTAATAAACAGTGGATTAGGGACAAATTTCGATATCATAGTAAGTTTTAAGCGATTTATCCAGTGAGCTAGATTCTGATTTCAGGACTATTTTTTTTTTTTAATTTATAGGATGCCCAGCAACTATGATGACAAGGCCATGCGTAACTCCAGGTTGCACAAGTTGTACAATGCATAATGCTGCTGCGGCAGCTGCTGCAAGCACCACACCTGCCGATTTGATGATGACTTTCCCACCATCCTTTTTTGCTGCAGCTTATAGCCCACTTCTGTCCGGAACATTGCCACCAACATCAAGGTAATCGTTTTTCGAAAAAAAAATGTCTCATTATCTGGAAAAAAAAAGATCCCAGAAAAGAAAGAATAAATTTGGAACTTACTCATTTTTTTTTTGTCAAGATTTTTCTTGAAGGAAAACATGTAATATTTGGCTTAGCTCTACTGATACTGGAACAGTAATTTTACTCACACTTCTTGAATTCGTTAGAAAATCTGGATGAGTCTTCTGCAAATATTTCATTAACTGTAAATTTCAGTCTCATTTTCATGGTTTAAAAAAAAAAGTTTTTTTTATATTTTATTTCCAAGGGTTAATAAAATAACTTTTTTTTTTTGTAATTTTCAGTTCAGCGGCTCAAATTGCTTATCAGAATTTGATGGCCGCAGCTTCAGGACAAGCAACCAAACACATTTGCAACTGGATCGAATCACCAAATGGTGTTTGTGGGAAATCGTTCCCAAGTGCCGACGAACTTGCTGCGCATATGAAGGTACTTATATATTTTACTGAATATGCAGTATCCATTCTTTTATAATTTCTCCAATGAAAATAAGATTTGAAAGGAAAAGTATTGGCGAATTTTTCTAGCAATATAATTTTCGAAATTTTCAGGTAGCTCATGCTCCTTCAACAACAAGTTCAAGTAGTGCGAATGATCTGAAAACAAATAGCTCACCACGATCAACCACTACAGCATCTCTTATTAATCATGCTGCATCGACTGCCTCACTTCGTTATCATCCGTATATGAAACCAAATGGTTTGATGCCTGCAGTGCCAAATCCACTTGGAATACCTCCATTTCCAACGATGGCAAGCTTTCCCTCAGCAGCTGCATTACAAGCCATGTATACCCAACGTCTTATGGCTACTATGCCACATCCATAGGACTTCTCTTTATTAACAAATTTCTTTTCTTTATCGTGTCAGCAAATGAGGTAATGATGCACGATATGACGCAGTGTCTTCTCCGCTTAGTTCAAGTTTCTGGAACATATGCTGTTTATCGAGAACTCTTCAGCTCTCATCCCTCGTACTCCATAAAACGTGCAGTCGAACTCGGTGAGAGATTTCCATTGATAACGATTTTGTTTAAATTGCTAGATTTTAACTGTGATATTGTACTATTTTAAACAGATCTTGAAGATCCTAGAAGTGTAATTTCAAGAGTTTTAACCGCCCGTAACATTTCACCAGGAACCTGCTTTTGAACGTGCTTTTATGTGGTTGATAAGCACGCTTATCAATCATCAGGGCCATATAAGCTGTACCCATTTCTCAAACAATTATTTATTGCGGGTATTTATTCAGCAAACTGTGTTAACTAACTCATTTTTGTACGGTGTTTCCTGTTTTTTTTTCTTTTTTGTGCTTCATTTTGCTTCCTTATTAATTGTATTTAAATTTAGGTCGATTTACACATTTATTTATCGTTATATTTCATTGTTTTCCGCTTTATGGTTTTGGCGGCCCATATTCCCAATTTATTGAAAATTTCCGAACATTTTAAAATGGGAGTTATTCCACGATATGAAACATGACAGTTTAGTCATATTTAAATTTAAAGAAAAGGACAACCCATAAATACTAGCAGAAATATCTTTGTAAACTTCATATCCTAATTCTGCGTGGAAGCAATTTCTGTATATTTTCCCTCCTTTATGTATTGAGTTTCATTTGTTGCCAACGGCAAGTTTTCAAAAGTTCGTGCTGGTCCTAGTAATTTTTACATGCTTCATTGTTTTTTTTTGCACCGCCAATTGAACGAGTGTGTTCCACCATATTTGTTATTAATTTTAAGAAAATCTCTTTTATTTTCCTTTTTCCTTGCTTCTTTTTACCGTTTTGGGTAGTTATTAAAGCAGACAAAAAGGGATTGTTTTCTGTATGTATAAAAAAGTTCATTTGTGCACAGAATAAAATCTCCAATAGCCCCTACGATCATTTTGAAATCTCACTTCACTTTACCGTAGTCATGACACAGTATATCTTCTTTAAAGTCTGCACAATTTCAAGAAATGCCGGAATTCCCTGGAAAACATTCTTCCTTCTAAACCTATATAAAATATGACCAGTAATGATTATTGAGAAATTTTTATAAACCTGGGCTCTTTTGTTTGATAAGAAATGAAATTTCCTTGATGTGAAATGAACATTTTCTGGGTAAATTCAATGTAAAAAGAAGGCAAAAAAAATTGATGAATTTTTTTGGGGTAGGGAAGACTGCGGAGATAGATTTGATTCTAGCCATGAAGAATGAGTTGGAAAGGAAAGGGAGAGAGAAATGAGATAGAAATACGTTTTCTGAGGCCATTAAAATCAACATTTAATAAATGTTGATGGATGAGACAAAAAATGGCTCATTAATCTTCTTTTCGTACCGTAACGATGATCGATTGATGGTTGAAGTGATGCATTGGGACAGTTCGGCGAAACACAAAGGGTTATCCCATACTTTGGTGGGCACAACACTGCCAGCAATTTTTCAAATTTAGGAAACCGGAAAAGTGGTTTGACGTTCTTCGAAAGAGCAGAAATTAACATAGGGGGTTCGTTATAACACCACCTACAGTTCAGATTAAAAATGATGATTGTGTGCCTAGAAGCTGAGATGGTTAAGCATCCTTTATGAATAGTAAGTCGTGTAACATCGGGCTAGTCAAAGTTATATTAGTTATTAATATGAAAAGCATTAACAGAAGTAATTCGACTGTTTCCAAGCTAAAATTGCTTACGTGAAGTTCAATATACCGTGTTACATCGGTCGCTCATCATCTCATGTCATATTACGAAAGAATATAGGGTGATAAGACTGACTTGATCGTATTGCCTTCTCAACTTTCTGATTTTCCCTTCTGAATTGAGCAAGGACAGATTTTGAAGAATGACTTCAAGCAAAAGGTACTGCTTAGTTTATTTGTCAGGCTCCAAATTTGAATTGAATTGAGCGAAAGGTCAAAGGACTAAAGAAGAATGAATGACATGATTTGGAAGCCATTCCTCATTCTTACAAAGTTGCTGCTTCATTGCTCTGGTGATTTCAAAATTCGATGCTATTTGACATGTGCAGTCACAGGGGGCATGGTTTTTATCATTTTTGCATTCATTTCAAAAAACAAAAAGGACTTCAACTCAAGATGCAACAGAAGAAGTACATTTGAGGTGTTCTTCCTGGCTTTCTATTACAAACTTGCTTTTGTGGTAGAATAAATTAGTGACATTTCAGAGCAAAAATGAAAAGTAATTACGTAAATGCGATGAAATTACGAAGGTTGATATATAAATTCAGTGATTATTAATCAAAGCATTATTGTAAAATTCCATATAACCGTGGTGGCTGTGTTTTACTTAGAGCCATGTTCTCCGAGGATTCGGTGGCTTCGAGCGATCCATCCACGAATCCAGCATGCGGAGATTTCTTGCTAACAGAAGCTTCCAATTCCTTGTGTGCTACCATTCCTATGTCCAATGAAGGCCAAGGGAAAAATTCAGACAATGACTTGGAGCATACCAAAGCGGAAAAAGTAAACTCAACCGAAGCACAGAATAAGGATCAAGAAGGAGATGATGAAGCACAAATCAGCATCTTGAAAAGCCTTTCCGTATGATACAGAACTTATGGGACATATTTCTTTTTCCATCTCCAAACTATCCACCACATTTTCAATAATCTTCAAATGCAAGCTGGAGAATCATGCAGTCAAATATTTTTTTTTAGGGAAATTCCGAAATGTTGAAGACCACGGATGAATCTGCAAAAACTAATGGGCCAGCACGAGGCCGCAGCTTGAAGAGAGAGCGTCCGACACGCCGTCGCGCGAGGGCAAAATCTCCAAGATCAGCTGTCTGCAATCCAAAAGCCGCTGCTCTGCGTAAAAGACGCTCTACACGTCGTCGTTGCCCCACTCCATACCCGATCAAACTTTTCAATCACAATGACTCGGATGGGGAAGGGCACGCAACGAATGTGTGATTTCACGCATTTAAAGAGTAGTTATTATGAGATGGCAATAATTAATAATTAGCGAACAATAAATCTGCGCATGAGTACCGAATAAAAAATTCCACTGTCACAAAACAAACACAACATGCAACAGAAAGTGTATTACATAGTGTTTAGCTTCAACAAATTGGATGCAGATCGAGCTTGCGTCACACTTTAACCAATTGAAACAACTTTTGCGCCTGAAAAACAAGTGGATTGTCCCTAATTCGTGGTCTTAAAAAGGTCTGAATGGGTATGCTCCTCTACTCCTAAAACTAAAGAGAAAAAAAGAACTTGGAAACACTCTGAGCATCTGGATTTAAACACCAATATAGATAGCACAACATCGATGAGAAAGGCGTTCAGGTCACAGAAGTCTATTTGGTTTTGTTCCAGTATCACTCTTTTCTATTTCTCTTCGAAAATATCTATTATAGAAATGGGCCGATATCTCCGTAAGGCTAATTATATGGTGCAGTCGGCTTTCTCATGTGCTGCTGAAAGATAAAAATTGCAACGTAACACTTTTCCGCACACCAATAGGGGAAATTCTAGCGAATCTAAAAGTTCCGAAAAGAGTCCTATTTTATTTTGTATGACTAAGGAGCGAGACGTAACGTGTTTGAGCTGAGTCGAATGATGTCTCTTTGTCCATAAAACTTATTTGAAAGCCTATGGAACGTAAGCTTCTTGAAAGTGAAAAGATTTGATATAACAATGTATAGCTGCAATTTATACAGTCTTCTCGAATCTCGACTTTTTCAATATCTAGAACCTTATTAACCAAAAGTTGATAACAGGAAGAAATAATGAGAAGTTGCAGCTGAAGATGGATATAGTGAAGGTTGAAAGTAAAATTTACATTCTGAATATATATATATTCAGATATATATATATATCCAGAATACTTATTTTTAATCTTTCTAACGCGTCTCGAAATTTGGATTGTATTTCAAAGTAAAAATGTCATCCAGAGCAAAATTTAAAGTATTGAAGTGATGATTTGTTATCGTATCAAGGAAAAGGCATTGTTATTATATCAAATAACAACTTGACTGCTGCCTTTTTTTCACTTTTAAATGATGAATTCCTCATTTTTACAATCCACTCGGATTTCCCATTTCTAGGAAGTGTTCAATATACAAGTGAAGTAACCTCTTTCTGAAGATACACTTAATGATATGTGATGTGCTGTGATGAGCGTATGATATTTTAGATATTATTCTTTTTTGAAGGGCGACGTCCGTTTTAAATCAGTTTCAGGAACTTGAAACCCATATTTCATTTAGCTAAATGACATGCACATACTATAACTTAGAAATGATAAAAGAAGGCGGTAAATAGGTTAAAGAAGAGAGACTGGGATGCTATCCAAGTGAAGCGTTTTGGAAGAAAGGCGGAAGTGATTGATTGATGGTAGATTTTGAAATGGTACTGCTGAAGCAGTCATTGATCAATCATTCTTCTTTTAGAAGGTGATTCCTGTTGTTCGCTCCTCTGTCCCTCGTGTCTTCAGAACAGTTCGTTGAGTTGAAAGAGAGAAAGGGAAGAGTGGAAGCAGAAGCACTTCCACGGAATTCTCTCAAAACTGTCTCATTTATCTCATTTGGAGAAGATGCCTATCAATCTACTACTTCCCAATTCTCTCTTCTGGAGACTTGCCGCTACCCACTGCTTACAGCTTCAACAAAACTTATGGGACTGGCTATTGGTGGTGTTAAATGGATCACTTTGCCGCTGCAACAAGCACATATCACATATACTGATGAAGGAGAAGGAGTTCGATGCTCCCGAGAATGATTGATGTATCAACAATCGGTGCAAACCAACAAATTCATCTTTCCTCCTGCCTTTCTTTGTTTCCATTTCTGTGCAGTAACTTCTTCGATTCTCAAATACCAAATTGCCATTCCTTCACATAACTTGTCTCTTGTTTTCCCTCCAGATTTGACACTTCTTTGACTGATGGGCTTCGACGCGATCGATTGCAACTGTTGAATTCACAACAAACACAAACACCCATACAAATATACTTTACCTGCAGAAACATGTCATCCTGCCACTTCAGAATATGAAACTTTCGATCAGATATGTGCTAGAAACTTACGAATCAACTTCTTGAATTTTGTGTTTTTCTATATCAGTTAGTGGCTGTTTTGAAAAAACAGAATTCGACTGGACAGTTTAAATCCACCGCTTTTCAATGATGCTAACCATAAATATGTTTGACATACCGTCGGAAATGGTAAGTCGCTGTGCATGGAAAGTTGACATTTCGTCCATTTTGACGTTGAAGGAGACAAGTTCCATGTTTATTGTGAAATTTCGCAAATAATATTAAAGAATGAAAGTTGAAAGGAACGAATAGAGTGCAGTAGCTGTCAATCACGTCGTCACCACTGCTTCGACATACGGTAATACGGAGATGATGTTAACATCACCATTTCTCACCCTTCCTACCATATCCTTTGATAGACAGTATAACTCACGTGGTTAGTATTCATTATAAGCGATTGTGACGTTCGTTAAACAATTTATTTATTATTAACAATAATTAATGCTAATGACAGCTATTAATAATTAACAGTAATAATAATTAACAATGGTAACCAATAATAATTATTAGTAATAGTGATTAATGATGCAATCGATAATAATTAATAACAACCAACTAATAATAATTATCAGTAATTGGCGATAATTAATTATACTTGCAAGTAATTAATAATAATAATAATTAACAGTAATAATAAAATAGTAAATAAGTTGAAAAGGTATATGGAGAAAATAAATTACAATAAAATAATAATGATAAGAAAACAGTGATTTGAGTTGTTTTCAATTTTATAATTCGGTGAAAAATTCCGCTGAAAAAACTGAATCACACAAGCATTAAGTTCTTTAGTATTCCTGCAAGTTCTGATATCTATTTAATTCAAAAAGAAAAAAACCAATCGCAGTATATATAAAGTAAAATAAATTGATAAGCTCCAGCATCATTACCAATAATAAAACTTGATTCTGTTGGACAAAAATAACCAATTTATAGATATATTTACCCTTTGTATAATAAATTTAAATTCTGCTATACGTGGCATTATATGCTTCTTGTATCACTTGCAAATGTACTGAAACTTCGGGAATCAAAAACTTCAGGAAGTAGGCGAAGTGTTGTGTCAAACAGGAAAACGAGAATGAAACGCATAATACTTGATTAGACATAATGCTTGATTTATCTTTTTTAGTCACTCGGTCAATCTCTGTTTGACAATAGGCCATAGCAAAGTTTGGAATTTGACTGGAAATTTTTAAACTTACTTAGTAATTTCATTTTTGACACGTGAAAACAAAACAAGTATGTTTAAATACTGTGAGGGACCATTTGATGATGAGATGTTCGAATAATGAAACATTTGCTTTAGTTTGTTTAGATAATTAAATCCAATGGCTTGACAAACTCTTTTTATCTAGACTTTGGACTTGGAAAAAACCAACTATTTTAAGTTTTACATTTAAACGATTTCTGTTTTAAAGGATGGTTAGAACACTGATGTTTTGAAACAGTATGAAAACATATTGAATTATTTCTAAAGTGAAATTTTTCAACGTTTTTTTTTTGAATGAATAATTAGTCAAAACTCGAGCACTATCCATTCATTCGTAATGTCTTTTGGGGTTTTTCAAAGAGAATAATTTTTCAGCAATAATTTTTTTCACAAGAAAATGAAAGGAAACTGTCAACTGGTGGCCATTAATTCTGTTTAGAAACGAAACGAGGGAAAACAGTTCATTCAGAAGATTAGTGTTTCAGCAAATCAAGCGATCTGAACGGAAAAACACAATCATTCTTTTCAGTTTGATTTACTTAACTTCAAAATGTCCAATCATTTGTTAAAATAACGGTCCTCTATTCGCCATGTTTAGCTCATATCCTGTCGCAGAAGGCCGCATGATTCCAAATACATTATTGTATACGTTCAATAATATTTTTTCACGCTTAAAATGAGACTTAAAGTCATTACAAATTTCTGATAATTCCATGAAGGACTAATTTTGAATCAATTTCATAGCAATACTTTCAAATTCCACTTTTCACCGGTAATCTAGATGGATTGACAAAGAGTTAGAATCACTTTTTTTTTATTTCTGCCTTTTGTTTTTTTCGGAACAAAGTTGAATTTTTTCCGTCTACGAGTTTCATCCGACGCAAATCCATAAATTGGACAATATTTTAAGCAGCTGTTCGATACGGCAGTTACTTAAAGAAGTTCCATCTCCGTGTTCACAACCAGGTTTTTTTTTTTTTTTTTTGCCAAGGCAGCAGTAACGATGAAATGGATTATTGGGAAAAGGATTGATTTATAATAGGTAGCCTGCTGATATATCATTTCCAATTTGATGATTTATGAGGTTTCTAAGTCAGTGGCACAAACATTAACTGCTCATCACAAATTTCCAGTTCCCTAGTGTGTTACATGAAATTTAAAAAAGAACGAATAAATTTAAAACTTGTTTCTATACCTTTTTTTTTGTACTGGATTGAAGAGATTAACAATTATCTTTTATCACGTTTTGGAAGATAATTTCAAAACCTGATGAGCTACTGAACCTGTTCTCTGAAGTTTAAAGATATGAATTTGCATGAGTAATTCACTCATGGATTAGTGTTTATTCATTTATTCCTTTAAAAATCCCCAAGCTGTAATTATAGGAACCGAAGAACAGATGTTTGGATATGACGTAATTCTCAGTATTTGTATATTTACCTAATAGTGATGCAGGGAACAGTAGACGCAACAACGAAAATATATTTGTTGCATTGCTTGTGCATTAATAAGTAAACTCCTTTTGCAGTGATCATTAACTTTAAATAGTGTGAATTTTTCATAAATAAGTGAATATTGTTTTTTGAATAATGGAGCTGATCGAGCTTTCTAACCTATCAATGTGACTAAAATTGCACAACATTAATTTTATTGCTGAGTTTAATAAAATAGTTCACTAAGCATATTCGTTGGTGTTGCTTCATCCTCTCTTAGTATCTACATCAAGCGATACTGAATAGCAGCCATGATATTCCTTGAGAAATCTATGAAAAGATGTAAAAGAAAGGCAGGACGGAATTTTGTCAAGAAGCAAAAGCAAATTTCCAAGATGACCGAGCGTGCAGTAAATTAGACGTATGGTGATATCCGTCATCCTCAAAATTTCGTATTTTTATTTACAGTTGTTTCATCCTTTTCAAATTTATTTTTGCTTTAGCTATTGTTCTTTTCAGATGAGAAGGAGTTGTAAATGATTCAAATCGAAGCAAATTTGAATTAGGTAACTAGCTTAAATCTGGCGGGTTATTCTAAAGCAAGCTGTTTCCTTGAGAACTGTTTAGAATCGTGAAAGTGTGAAAAGAAGTTTATTTTAAGAGAGCAAATATCGAAAAATTGCTGCTTTCCAACAAATTAAGCTACGGATTTTATGTTAAAACTAATTTTAGAACTTAAAGAAAAAGATTCAGAAGAGCTGTTTGGACACCCATGCCGCTGATAAAAAATTGTTGAATAGAAGTGGTTACACCTGCTTTCCAAATAATGGAATAAGCAGCACTTCACACGCACTAACCAGAGTGAATTATTTATACGCATCGAAACGGTGAAATGTTTGAAAGAATCTAAAGCTTATCATATCTGTGAGACGGCCTCTTTTGTTTTTAGACTGATTGGTTCGAAAATCTTGTGAAAGTTTAATTAGTCTCAACACGAAGTCACTATTTGAAAGCTAATTCCAAGTAAGCGCTGTGAAAAGTGACTCGGAATGCAACGTCGCTCGATCTAAAAACTGAACCCAAATAAAGGACAAGAAGTCGACTGGGTAAGGGTGCCATAACATACCTAGACTAGCTACGGAAGTTTTTCACTTTTTCTTTTTTTTTTTTCTCACAATAAGGCTCGGGAAAAACGCGAGTTGTCGATGAATGACAATTACTGTACGGCATAATGACTGACAAGCAGCTAAAGGGTGCCGACCTGCGGCACACTTGAAAGAGTTTGTTGGACTGTCGGAGCTCCTCATCGGTCGGACACGTGTAATCCATCACGCTCTCCTGTCAACAAACAGACAATTCGAACCACCCTGCCAGCACTCTGCTTACCTACCCTTCTACCCTTTCATCTGATGTCACCATTACTCTACCACTACTTCTAGCAAATTTATTAACGTGAAAGTTGATGGCAGACTAACTGATGATTGATATGAAAAGAATGTAGTACTGTTGAGAAGGAAGTTTGATCAACATAAAATTGAATACAGGCAATGACAAGGTTGCTGACACCGAATTACAACAAATCACAAGGATGAAGTGTCCAGCAGAAACTCGGGGACCAAACTATCCTGATCTCACCACTTCTAATACATCCGGTTCAATCTGACCCACTTCCTTTCCATTCATTTTCCGTTTAAACTCGATCAGTGTTGAATCATTTCTGTTTAGACAGTAACGCCTCATGAGTTATTTCTTTCAATCCTTTCTTGCTCTTTTCATGAATTTCAGATTTTTTTAATAAAAGTTTCAAGAATGGGTTACAAAAAGCAGACTAAAAACACTTGTCGTTTTTAGCAACAGATTCCGCGACGGAATGGACAAAAATTCGAGTACTTCCAACTTCCTAGATTTGATTTCTTTTTTTTTTTACAAAAATACCAAATGAGAAGAGAGTAAAAAACTTTGAGAAAGAAATATACACAACATTCCTTGACAAACTTTTGATTTACATAAATTTTTGATTTTATAATTTGTTATATTGAAAAACGAGATAATAACTTTCGATTTTGAGCAGTAAATTTTTCGCTTTTATAAAATTGACAGAACCAGAATCTTTAAACTGTACTACTAGTAACTGTAAAAAAAATTATACAAGTACCCAGAAAGATTATACTTTTATTCGACTAGATAATATTTGTTAACATTTACGTGATCTGTCTAACTGGTTCATGGCGCTACTATATTATAACGTCTTTTATAATAGAAACCGTTGACAAAAGGATGTTAATACTAAAACGTTAGAAATATTTTCAACATAACTAGTGTTAGTTACTTTGTATCAGTAAAATCATTTCAAGCTGTTCAGTGAAATTGAAATTCATGAGTTCATGAGCTGATTTCAGTGAAAAAGATTTATTTTAGCAGTTCCTCTATTCTTGAAACCATTTGTTAAACCTTTCGTGGATCGCTTCTCATTTATCCAATAAGTTTGGAGCTATTTTTCACGGTAGGAATAAAGCGTTCACAAATCATTTAAGTTTTTTTCGTCAACGACGCTGAAGATGCACCAAAATAGAAACAAAAACACATGTTCTGTCATTAACAAACCAAGAAAAGGTTTACAAAGTTACAGCTGTTATCTTCTCATTAATTTAACCTGATGTCTAAAGAGAATAGTCTATTCATCGAGAGTGAGCAATAGAATAAAACAGAATTTGTTATAAACGACCAGACCAGAAAGTCTTGTTTTAATTCTTTTTTTTTTTTTTCATATGCTAAACATAGCATATGCAGCATACGGTCACTGTTTTTCGAGTTAGCTTGTGATTTTGTTATTAGTATTTACTATATTAAAGAAACCAAGATTTCACGAGGTCGGTTTCCAGTTCGGCTAGTACTTTAAACAAACAGTGTCTCCTGCCTTTCCTCACCCAGGAAAGTAAAAAGTAATATTTATGGTTGTTCTGGAATGTGATTCACTGTAACCATGTTTTCTCCCGTGAAGAAGAAAATTTAAAATAAGCCATTATGAATGAATAACTGATCATCTGAGCTGTAAGAATAATCATCTAGTCCTAGTGATTGATGTTGTTTGCACACATTGTTCTATGAAGCAGCTTTCTTGTTCTCCGAAACCAATATATTAACTCTCTGTAACAAGAAACAGTCCTCTCTCTTCATATATGTTATCTTTCACCTATCTTTTGCAGTATAAAGAGAAAATGATAAATGAAAAGCGCTATCAGTCTGAATCAATCAATTCATCTATTTCAAAACCGCCAAATAGCCATATATTATATTTCACCGAAGTGCCATATCTATTACTGTTGCTACTGCTGTTGCATATATTTTGAATGCTCCCTCATTTTTTATTATTTTTTTTCTGAAGTTCTTAAATTTATGGCGGTGTTTTACTTAACGAACTTTTTACTCGTTTTTTTTTTCTTTTTAGATGCGCGAACTTTCTTTTTAACTATGTCCTCACTATTCGGAATATTTTCAATAAAACAATTCAGTCACTTACGTTTTCTCTCACAAATCAGTTTTGTGAATTTTTCAAAAGAAAATGTATTATGCGATTTTGTTTCGACTTACTGCAAACTTCTTTTTGTTTATCTCATCTTGCTATTTTAAATCTTTAAATGACAAAGTAAGGTGTAAAAGGTAGAAGGTTTACATATGAAATCTTTGTTTTTGATTTGACTTTATGCTGAAATGTGAGATCGGTTATTCAAATTAAAAAGTGCCTAATACAATAAACATTTGTTTGCCTTCATTTCGATTGAATTATTTCACTGACTAAGAACTGATATGTTTTTGAAATTTCAAGTGAAATTGATGAAAAGGAATGAGACAATCATTGTGATACACAAAATTGAAGTGTAAATTAATGAATAATTGCATAATCAAGAACTGAACAAAATTTTTTGAAAAATAGGTGCAATGAGAATAGCAATATAGATGTAAAAGTCATTATTTTCCTGTTGCATCTATTCATGAATTTATAATGATAAATTTGATGAAAAATGGCTGAACAAGAAAAGATAATGGTGTTTAAGTGTGCACTTTATGCTTTTTTTCCAAGTCTAAGATGAAGAGATTGGTTATTTTCAAGGAAGAAAATACCGAATGTTGCACATTTTCTTCGTTTTTTTTTCTAATTCTCAAAAATGAATGAAATTTAACTACAGCATCTTTTCTGTTTCTGGATTCTTCACTCCCATGCTGTTGTTATCAGTTGCCATCACGGCTATTCTTCCCCTATATCATTCATATAGGTCGGAACAACATTTCAAGATGAATGGTGAAACAAAACATCCCGCGGAATCGATTTCAAATAAAAAACTTCTTGAATGCTTTCGATGACACTATCTGCTGTACAAATCAACAATTTTTCGCTGATATCGAAATGATCGGTTAATAGCCACGGAGCTGACACACGAATTCCCAAATAGATAATCTTAGATTGAACATATTCTGAATTAATTTGATCATATCTGCTAGAAAATTGTAAAAAAGTAGTTAAAAACCGCGCGATTCATTGTTGGGTTTTTGGAAAAAAAAGGGAATATCTATAAAAAATATACAGAAAACCAAAAATTATCATTCATTAAATGCTTAATTAGTCGATTTCTGACATTTTCTAAAAACATGTCCAACTGCTCATTTTCTTTGAAAAAAAAAAAGCAAATTGGTTGCTCTGTTGAAATAGTCGTCATTTCCACTGTTCTCGATACATGATAGATTAAAACTTGTTATTAACAGCAAGTTCTACCTAATGTGAAAATGATGTACTAGACGATAGTAAACTATTTACAAATTTAAAACAAGTTAAATTCCTCGTCTTAGCTTGGCTTTAAATGGCAACAAAAAAAGCTCTCTGAAAAAGGAACATTCACGTCTAAGTATGAATAAATAATAAGTGATTTTCGCACTTAGAAATACATATAATTATATTACTTGATCATCAAACTTCGCGCGTACAATTTGTTTGATTAAAAATATTATCAGTTGTGTATTAAACCACTAACCTGCCAATAAATAACCAGGCAGAAGTGAATAAGATTACTTGTTTCTTTTTTGCAGCTTTTTATAATCATTTAACAAAGGTATTCGAAAGAAGCTTTTCTCTAAATGCTTGAAACATTCTATCTACCAAATTGTTGGAGGAAAGATGAATTAGAATAGAAAGTTATATCGAAAAAATTTTTTGATGTCATACATCTAACAATCTATTCATTTCCGTCAGCTGTGAGTATTGATGAATTCCTCTGACTTGTATTTACAATAACTTGCTCTGTCTCTTTTATTCTTTTTGTGTCTGCTACCTTTGATGCTTGTTACTCTCCAGATTAACTGTTTGAATGCGTCCTACCCCATGTCAACATTAATGAGAACATTTCTTCCCGTCTTATGATGGAAGGGTCATTGCGGTTAAGCCCGTCAGAACTCTCTAGAAGGATATTAACTTCAATTATATGTTACATCCTGGCAGCTCTTCGTAACCTGTTATAAGTGATCTGATATTCGAAATTTCTATTTGAAATTTAAACCGCCACAAATTCCACACGAGATGTATAAAAAAAGCTATGAATGATAGCATAGAAAATATCATTTATGGAATTAATGGAACATCGAATGACCTATTGTAAATACCAGAATAATTCAAATAAGGAACACATTACGCATCGGGAAGAGAAAATACTAGATGGAAAAATGAATTATCAGTGTGATGTCATATCACTGTCACATGACATCTTTCTAGGACAACAGTTAATAATCCAACAATAAAAATGATTGCTGCAGATAGAACGAAAGATAATCCGTTATTTAAAAAAAAATTCTGGAAGATGAACTCAAAATAATGGGTTCTTTCTCGTTCTGAAACCGGGTCTTTAACTTTCAGAATTCTAGTCTGAGCTCATATAAAGTGCATTCAAGCAGGCATAAATCTGCTGACGCGCAAGTTTGTAATTGTTGGATTTTACCATTTTCAGCAAGATTTTAATTTTTCCTACGAATTTCACCTTCTCAACATTAAATTCGAGATCAATAGTTCCTTTTATTTGACTGATTTAATAAAAGTTACGTATCCTATGATCAATCGTAACAAGCACTACGGAAATGATAAAGAAATTCCGTTTCACCTGGAAAGCAATTTTAGCCCAGTTACTTCTTTGCATTGTGAGCACATCAAAAATGTTGTCATGTGGTCCAGTTTCAAGAAGGTGCGACGTCAAATTTCTTGTCAAAATATGTGTGTTTAGTATTTCATCACATGAACAAATTAAATAAATAAATGGATACGCAAAACATACAAGATTCTCGAGTCTTCCTATTCAGGAACATCTGCTACTAGAGAGAAGCTGACCAAGTATAATTTTTCGACTTTTTATCTTCCACAGTTGTTTCATGAAATGCCATGTTACTCAGATACCCCCAATCAATCCACAAACAACAGTCTCGATGCTCATTTTTCTTCTTTAAATCTCCTAATTTCCAGTAGTCAATTTCTATTTCTTGCAGTTACAAACAAATAGTTATTCTAGTCACATTTATTTATTAAACACTACTAACAGAATGATTTGCAGCAGTAGGTAAGTGAACCACCCTCTCATGATCTCATTAGAAGCTTTGGACAAAAATGTAACTGGGCAACCAGAATTACATTTTGGTTGTGCAAGAAGGATGCAAGTACTAAGTGAAGTTTATAGAGGGATAATAAGCTTGGTAAGTACTAAATGAAATAAAACTATTCGAATTCATAAATTCATCATAATTATCACTTTACTTTTCTTATTTAGAACAAGGTATTGGATGAAATGAATTAGAGTTCCTGTGGAATGGCAACTTCACGATTACTTGATCTTTTTTTAAATAGCAAACAAATCAATTTAATATGAAACATTGGAAATTGTTGCTCATGTTGCTGGAATCAATTTCCACAATATGTACCTTACTCTAAAAGCTCTTCTTTAAATTACAGTACAAAAATCTGCACTGTTTTCTTACTTACATTTCTCCGATCTCTACTAGACGTTTTATAAATAATTTTATAAAAACTTTTAGACATGAAGAATTAAGCTAAACACTGCTACTTAACTTCCTGGCATGTTCTCCGAAATTGTAGTAGAGCTAAGTGTTTAAAATGCGCCACATGAAATCTACAATTTCGGAAGGTCATTCACTAATTGTATTCATACAAAGCATTTGTGGGACTCTCCATCTGGTCACAAACTAAGAAATCAAGGAGTCTTGAAAGCCAAAAATCGACAATTATTAATGCAAAAGCTGCAAGTTTGGTAACGAAAATCAGTTTTTCTTGGAAAAATCGTTTTAGAGTAACCTGCGTCCAATGAATTATGGAAGAGGTGAAAAATCTCATTTTCAAACTCATTTTATATTTGTAATGTGTGGGAAAATAATTTATGCTGGATTATTTGCTAGCAAATAGTCGCTGCAAATTTAGTTCCCACTTTGCCGCATTATTTTACTTTCTTGTGTAATTCTAATGGACAAAAGAATAAATCCCCAGTTCTTCTAATATTTGCCAAGTTAAATCGAAAATGCTTCCACCGATTATACTGCTGATACCTTTTTAATGTTCGATGTGTCGTTACCATTTCTTCAACGAAATAACCTGACTTTATAAGGGAAAGCTGAATGAGTAACTAAAATTGGTCTTTCTGGACAAATAATTCATGCCCGCGGATAAAAGAGCTTGAAATTACAGTGGTGTTGATTTAATTAGCAACTTTTATTACTTTTGGTTTTCTACATGCAATAAAAATTTCTTCAGTGTGTCCTAATGTTTTTTTAATTTAATGGCTAGGTGGATATATCGCTTTAGCATTCGCGAGAAAAACAAAAAGACAATAAGTCATTATGTCAAAAATGCTTCTTCCACGCTTTATGAAAGTGGGGAGTACTTTCATGTGTAAGGTGAAACATAATTCAAGCCTCACAATTTTCAGAAAATCACTTGCGATATATTCTCAAAGAATAGTTCTAATGAATACTCACACTAGATGGGCAGAAGACACTTTTCGACCAGCAGAACATTCTATTCTTTTTGTATTAGTATGCGCATCCAACTTCAGAATGTCTGACTCCTAGTAAGGATAATGAAGTGTTTTATTAAATAAAGATAAACTCCATATAATTATGATTGAAAGTTTTAGGGTCTATCTTGACAAATGGAAAAGGTCGAGAATATGAAGGAATGGGTTTGACCAAAATGATAAACAACACTTCGTATACGAAACAGTGCCTAGCAATAAATCTTACTTTCATCAGAATTTATCATTGTAACAAATGTCAAGTTTTAAACTAAGATGTAGCAGACTGACAGAGGGACAGGGACACACACACATACAGACTGAACATAGATAGATAGGCCTGAGCGCAAAGTGATACACAACCCATTTATCATCAAACATCATTAGTGAAACAGCGTGGTGTCAGAGCAAAGGAACAAATGAATCGAGTGAAATGTACAGATATTTAGAATGAAACAACTACTTCTGGAAATTAATCAAAGTTTGCTCAATATGATTTTCACGGACGTGATTTAGGATCTGGACCAGATACCAAATAACTTCCTTTGATTTTATGAACAAGAAAATCATGCAAGTGAACATAGACTCCATCATTATCGATAATTCTTATAATAGTAAGAGTAAATCGAATGAGTGAATATGAGCCATAAACAACTGTTGTATATTCTTCACTTGATGCTATGCATTGTTATTTTGTATCAAGAGTCATAAAGCAAAATTATCCGAGCTTTCTGCCCTTGTTCATCAGCTGCTTCGAGGAATAAAGTTGGCTCTTTGACGTCACATATAAAATTTAGAAATTAGTATAACCTTGAAGAAAGTTCTGCACCTAGAAATTCAAATAATTCCGAAATTAAAATATTAAATATTCGTTTTGATTACTTTGAAGAGCTAACTTTAATCCTGCCATTTTTTCTGTAGTTTTCATTTCAAAAGCAGTAAAGCAGGAGGAAACAGGGACGAAAAAAAGATGGAACACCATTCAGAGCTGTCATCATAAATCTTCAACAAATTTCATAAACGCACTAGATTCCGCCCTCATAAATCGTTCTCTTTTCACAAAAGACAGCCTTAAGCCATCAATCAGTCTGGTTTCGGTCCAGACCGTTTTTTGAACTTGCGACACTAAGCTATTTGATTAACGGACTTGATCTTTTCACATATTTGCTTCTTGAGATGGATTAACGAAGAATTAGGGAAACTATACTGAAAAAAAAAGGATCCTTGATGGACAGAATTTTGTTTACAATTACTGATGCTTCTTGACACAGTCGATAGTTCAAATAGTGAAATATTATTAAATAGACTTTCGTCCTTTTTATCGCAACGAGGAAGTATCTTCGCCCTTTTTGAACTACTTCTCACTGGAAAGTGGTTAATTCAGCATCCGACTGGTAATAAATTGCTAATTAGTTGACATCATCTTGCACACATTCTTATTGAAAGCAGTAAGCGGTTCACTTTTACACAGTATTACGTCTGTACTTACTGGATCGCTAAAATATACCAATTAAGTGTTCACAAGCGAAATAATTATACTTCGTCATCGAACATTTGACTTATTTCTTTTAAACCAAATATCACTTGAGAATTAATGATTAAATTGAAATGAAATTTATGAACTGCAACTAGGTTTTGTCACAGCAGGAAGTACATAAATACCACCGATTTCATTCCCATTAAAAACCAACTTGGTCATTAAATGAGATGATACAAATGCAACTGATGACTCGGAATAACATAATTGTTTTCTTAACTGCATTGCATAACGGTTTGAAAAATACAGTAAAAAAACTCCTCGGAAGTTGGAACACACGTCCACATTTTAAATTGAAAAAAGTGAGGAAAATACAGCTTCGGGACAGCAGTTTATAAAGTTAATGCAAGATGAAATTTGTAAAATGCTATGTAAACATTAACGGTATGCAAAACGATGCCAAACTTTAAATCGACTTTTATCTTCTAGATGACAGTGATGTGTGACGCTATAACTTATCAGGATTAAAAATTTTTTGTTGCGAAGTCTTTTCACACATTGCAGCAGTGTTATATATAATATATTATTCAAGTAACACAAGATTTTGATAAGTCTTTGAGGAATTTGAATTGATATAAAGCTTTTATAAATTTACAATGAAATAATGAGCAATAAGGTCTATTTCCGAAAACACTAAGAGTGTTGACAAAATTTTGAATTCAAGAGACAAAGGGAATTATGATCTGACTTAAAGGATATCATTCATCATTCGTTCGCAGAGACTGATGAGGTGCTGTTAAAGTTAGTAATTGATCACTATGTAGATAATGATCGTTTAGAATGATCGAAATGATAGGGTAATGAAAGGTGACCGAAAACGGGTCATTAATCAACATTAGACCGATAAATTTAAGTGCAAAGTATTTATAATATCGAATTCCCCACTTAATTTGTATTACTATTGTGCAACAAGGGACTGAACATGTTCTAGTAAATTACCTCAGGATTAATTGAAAACTTCACCTTCAAAACCAAAGTGTTATTTTGATTGCGAATCATATCTTTGGATTTAATTTCGCTTCATTCTGAATAATCCAGATACAGAATGTTTCCACACATCCTGTGTTCACCACAATCAAGGAGTTGTTGGTGAGTGATGGCTGCCAAAATCAAAAGTTCCAAACCACTGACAACTCCTCCAATAAGTAAAAGAGGGAAAAGAACCTAAATGATTGGCCGGTTGTGCTGACATTACATTTTGGCAATCGTCCCCCGTCATTTAGATGACTGATTAGTCCTGTCTTAAATTATGAGTCAGAACTAAATTTAAGATATTAAACTAGAGTAACTTATTAGGGTGCAAGTGGAAGACGAAAAGGAGAGAACCAGTGACAAAAAACAAAATACGAAGATGCAAACTGTTACCACTTCTCACTACTTCCTGAACAGTTTGCAGGATATGAGAATGACACCCGACACAAACAACCCTAATACTGCAGACCCTTAACCCTAATTTCCTTCTCATATTACAGAGGTACAGATAAAGCAAAATTTCTTCTGTTAATCAAAAACTTCTGTCGAGAACACCCTTAGTTACTTCTAACTACAATTTTGTTACAGAAGGAATAACATACACCAAAACTCAAAATACGGGAACCTTTGCTTGGAGGTTGATCCTGAATTTTTGGTAGGCATTAATGCTTTATAAAACCTCTTATACTTATAAAACAAGGAATTGAAAGACTCCTCTAATCATGAGCTTGGAA
Organism: Setaria equina; assembly: GCA_003012265.1. NCBI lineage: Eukaryota > Metazoa > Nematoda > Chromadorea > Rhabditida > Setariidae > Setaria > Setaria equina. Next base: position 19,363 of record PQVD01000431.1, on the reverse strand, counting down.
TCAATCACAATAACTGTAACTATTTTAGCTGCCCAGCTGCAATCCAAACTCCTTATAATAATTTCAATAAAGTTTAGAGCGACAGAAACATCGCTGCAATGAATCAATAAGCAATCATTGGAAATCAGATTTTTTTTACATTTGAAATCCTCACAGCATTTATGCTTGAAATAATTTGAAACAATGTTCCTATAAGGCCAGATTATTATCTCAACAAAATAAACAACGTCCAACACATAAACCCAGTCCAAAAAATATTACGTTAATCAACTTCATCATTTTCTGAATAAAACGCTTTTCTTATTGTAAAATAAATAGCATAACAAACATATCTTAATTATTTCCACTTGTTTTATCACAGCAAGTAAAAACTACCCAGTTTGCTATTTATAAATAAGTGGAAAACTGTATTTTCTTTCCACTGCAAAAAAGGTTCAATAATATCTATCAAACAACTGTTTTTTGCTTTTTTTAAAAATGTTAGTTTCACAATGAGAACTTCAGTAAAATTTCCAAAAGCAAAAGGAAATCGTAGGCCATCAATGCCTCGGTTAGTTTCCTCTTGTTGGTTAATCGATAATCCCTTGAAAAAAATGTGAAAATGGAATTGAAGAAGCAAACATAAGAAATAAAAAAAACAAGAGATTGATGTCAACAACAATAATGTTGTAGTAGCCAAAACTCCCTACAAAATAAAACGACTAAATAGTAACCAGTAACTAATAAAGACATCAAAATTGAATGAAGTTGTCTGAAAATCCGTAAAATCTGACCGAGTGTCAGAATAATTAACATATGGACTATGTGCGAAATTTAATGATAAAAACAAAGACTTTATCACATATCTCATCATTTGATTGCTTATTAAAGAGGGGCCATGTGATTTAAAAACACCCGATACTCAAACAAAATCACAGGCAGATGAAACACTTTGTGAGTACTCTTTAACACAGATCTATTTCATTCGCCTTATCTGTGAAAGCAAATAAACATGTAATTTTATGTGGGAGCTCTTCCCAGTACTTTAAGTCCTACCCAAACATTCTTAGCAAAAAAAAAAAAA
>PQVD01000431.1:0-18205 GCA_003012265.1 Setaria equina | reverse complement strand
CCAATACGATGTTAACACAATGAAATTCAAAAATAAGCAGATTGAACTAAATTTTCACTATTTTCGCATTTCTTGCCGAACATGACTTAAGAATTCGATATAGCTGTAAGATGATTCAGTCCGATCATCAATGAGACGCCCCGAAAACAAATCGCGTACAGGGCTATCCTCTCTAAAAATGCTTCGAATATTAAATACAATCTTCTAAGGTGAAAACGCTATTAAAAATTACACAATATCAGTTGATTAAATTTCTCTTTCCTTGGGAAACGAAGTTTTCAGGTCAAATACGGGTAAATTTCAAGATTTTTTTCTTCCACAAAATCTGAAAATCTGTAAAAGTCTCAACTTTGACTCATAAATAAGGAATTCATCCTAATCTTACAGTTCAGAAAAGCCAAGTACATCAGTACTATGAAAAGCTCGTAAATGAAACTCAAAAGGTTTTATTAGAGAAAGCAAAGGAGAGAAAGGAACAAAACTCTTTAAACAAAAGGAAAAAAAAAGGAGAAAAAAGCTAAAACATACCGTATTAATATCACCGGGGCAAACATCGCTCGTTGAACAGATAATTTACGAAGGAAACTGTGTACCCTACTACTGAATGAATTGTCAAGAGCTTCAAATGGACTCTATAACAAAAAAGTCATGACAGTAAATACTAAACAGCAAAGCATAAAACTTACTGAATTAACTGAAAATTAAATCTCTGTCAACAATACCATTTTTTGCAGATATTTCTTAAAAAAACCCCCACAAAACAGAGAAATACTAGCATTTTCTGGATAAAAATAAATCCTCTTTAGATAAACTTGCTTCATCATCAATTTTCTCGAACGTATTGACATTAAATAAATATTTTATAATATTGGGTTCAACATTTGATGAAATATATATGTAAACATATGAGCCCGTATCCAATAAATATACACCATCCCGATTTATATGTTCGAAGGACAGATGTAACCTCGGTGGATCAGCTTCATTCTGCAAAGAATAATAGGAAATCAAGATAAAAAAGAAATAACTCGTCAAAAACTAAAAAAGTCATGGCTATTAATTCGCAAACACCCAACAACTTCACAAAATCTTAACGAAAAATCCGATGTTGACTTCAGAAACGTTCAGTGTCCACCAAAAGTTCACACCAAAATCAATTACCCGGTGTGAAGTTGAGAAAATTATTGGCATCATAACCTCATATGAATAAAGCTCATAAAAATCATACAATTTTAACAAAATGACCTGAAGAAAATGATTGAGCTCATATAAAGCAGGATACAGTTCTAAATCGATCACTTCTAAAGGTGCACTGCGAAAAAGAAGAAGAGCAGCGACACGATTGTCTAGCTTAACAGACTGTCCAGCGATGAAAGCACGCTAAAAAAAAAAAAGAAAAAGAAAAAGAAAAAAAAAAAACAGGAAAAGCTCGTAAAAACCGAAATAGGTGTGTTTTATATGATATTAATTTAAGAATAACTTAGAATATTTTCAAAGGTTAAATGAACGAATTCCTGAAGTCATAAGTTGATGATAACGTAAAATGAACCAATTTGGTCGCGAACTAAAAACAATCAGCAAATCGCGATTAAAGTGACCAATTTTTCTTAGTTGGAATATATCTTCTAGCGCAGTCGTGAATAAAAGACGGTTACACAAAAATAAAAATATCAACCACCAAAGTATTAGATTTAATTACTTTCATAAAAACAAGTAACATGTAACGATTATTTGCTGACAACTAACATGCTTAAGCATCCCCAGCACATAGAATGGTAACAAACGTATCGAAGTAATAGGTGACAAAATCGAGCTAGTATGGTTCACACGGGAAATAACAGAGTTGTACGCACCAAATACGTCAACAACAACATTTACCATTGCTTCACGGGAATCTGTTAAACTTGCACCCATAATCGTGCGCTCGACAGCTAAACATTTTAGAAAAATGTACATGGTTACACAACGTAATTTCGCTTGGCCAATTTTCAGTTCCTTACAAGAATGTTCTTATATTTCCTATTTAAAATATTTTACTGCCTTCAATGCATTACTATTTCACTATGTTGACTTGATTGTTACTCTATAAGTGACTGACAGAATTCAGATGAAAACTCCTAGTTGTGCAGATAAGTGGAGTTATTTATAATTATATATTATTTGAAAGTAAAGGTCATTACCCATTTTCGAAAGAAGCGATATGGCACACTTCACATCAAACTGACTAAAAATGGTAGACAAATCTTTTGTCACAGGTAAACAAAGTGTATGAATTCGTATTCGTCTATCACCTAAATATATACATAATAATGAAAAGCATAATAATGCAGCATAATAATGAAAAGGAAAAAAAGAGCTTTCAACCCTAAAAACTCCACCCATTTCCCAAAAAAAATTAAGGACACTACGTGAATATGGATTACGAACAAATAATGTTTTAAAGAAATAACATTACAGTGCATAACAGTGATCCTAAGAATATAGACAAATTAATACCTAAGTGTTTGAACAAAATTTGTCACCTCTGCTTGATGTGTACAAAACAGCAGCTTGAAAGCATGCAGTGTTAATACCAATAAGATTTTCTTCCATTTGTACTTGTACAGCAATTGCAGAATCTGGATTCACATTAGCCATTGCTAAGAGATCTGTCGAGCGGACAAAGAAATTTCCGTAGAACGTATGTAAAGACAAGCCTGTAAATGTTTGAATTTCTGAGCAAAAAATCAGAAAAAACTAAGGAACGATTGCTCGGAAAACAAACCCTTTGTACATCGAATCCTCAGAACCGCTTCGAATCCAATTTTGCGAACCAAATATCGATTTAACTGCTTCTGGAATCTCTTAACTTGTACCTGATCACGGTTTATATGATAATTTGGAAAATGAAAGATACATCCCGTGCTAAACTTCGACATATCAGCTGAAAATACACCTAACAATAATGAACCAATCAAAAGAATTTGAAGTGAAACCGTATTCTAAGATGAAGACCAAGTCCCTTCCAAATCAGTAATACAACTTTACCTAGATGCACCTTACTGTTTAGTTACAGGTCTTCTAATGAGCATTTACCAAATGATTTGGATGAAAATCCTTCTTTCTAGTGTTCCAGAATGCATGAAAATGTGGTAAACTTGACATTTTAAGCTTCATACTCTCCATCGAGAACGTAAGGACCACTAAAAGTATTTTCTGAAAAGTTCGTACCCTTTTTGTGTAAAAAAAAAAAAACTTGCCTAAAGTTGACAAATCGGAATACTGATTATTGAGTAAAAATAAATCAACAGCAATTTGATGCCCAGTGCAATCCAGCGCCAGACGCTTATAATAATCATTAGCTGGACACAAATTTGGAACTTCCTACAATTAATCGTATTATGAAGCATCAAGTGAGAGAAATCTAGTTCGAAAAACAAAAAATTTATGCATCCATAAATCAAAGAAACTAACAGACGCTGCTCGCTGATTAGGGTCCTCCCGACTTTTGAGTGCTCCCGGTCCCAAATCAGGAATCACTGTCAACAAAACGGTGATTCGTCCACCAATATCAGCCTAAACAAGAAAATAAATAATGCGGTATGCTGAATTCAAAAGTGTTTGTTTAAAAAAATAAACTACAGACCGTAAGCCAAAGGTTCAAAGTCTAAGAAAATTAAAGAAGTGAACAAAAACTGACAATGAGTTCATGTGCCGCTGTTAATGCAGCACCCAAGCAGCATGAAGTTGAAGAATTTGATTCATAAAGCGTTGGTAGATTTTGCACAAACAAACGTATCACCTGCAAAAACAAACAACTTGAGCGAAATTATTATTTAAACGATATAAACTTAATATTATAAGCATGAAAACTCACATCTACGTTCTTACGAAGATTTACCAATAGTCCACCACTGACTGGAAGGAAAATATCTAAAAAAAAGCAGCTGAATTGACGAAAATAACACACAAGGCAGTGCAGTTGAAGCTGACAGAACTTTTCTCTGTGGACGTTCAAACAAAGTGAAAGGAATCTTCCATAAACTAGATCTCGAAACGCTATCAGTCGTACTTATTCAGGGCATTACGCTACCAAAGCCATGCAGTTGTGTATATATGCTAACTATAATATCGGAAAAACGCTGACTGAAACCATTACAACTTAGAAACATCAAAGTGAAAGGTGTTTGAAAAGTTTCATTTACCACTGTATTCTTCTACAACAAGTTGTTGAGGACGTGATTTTCCTCGGAACTGAAAGAAGTGAACAGCCGAATCCACGCCAATAAAACCAAGCATAGTACGGTCATCACCAGGTAACTGTTCCAAAGCGATCAAAAGTTGTTCAGTGAAAGTATATAAATAACCTAAATAATAGAAATGAAAAGCCAAGTCTGTTAATGCGAACGCTGGAAAATCATTATATTAATGTTCCTCTTCAATATGATGACTACACAACATTAACTTGCATCATTTTGCCAAATTTTATAGCATGAAACTGAAAAGGGAATAAAACTTTATAATTTCTAATTTTAAAAAAAAAGCAGAAAGATTAACCTGTTTCAGCTGCGTTCCTACTGATATCCATTACAAACACATAAACTGCCGGCTGTGGCGGACGCAGCTGCAATGAAACCAAAAATGAAAGTTAATAGAAGTCTAAATGCTTAAGGATTTAAAAAATATGATGCAAAAATTATCAGAAGATGGAAGTGTATTGGAATCAAACTCGATACCATATATTCAGAGGGAGCAATAAATTCAACAGTTGCGTTCCTAATTTCTGGACGATGAGTTGGTTCACCAAATGATTTGGTAGCGGGATCCCAATTAAAATCATCTGGTACTGAAATAATTCCAAACTTTACAATAAATAAATTGCTGTGGAAATGTCTAAAGGCTTAAACAAACTTACAGTCATTAACGCGATAGCAAATATTACACTTCCAATGGCGAGAATCTGGCAAATAAACATAAGGATTAATATAAGTGCGACAATAGCGACACCGCACAATTGATGAAGTTTGGATAATGTTTAAATTCTGCAACAGTGACAACAAATTAACAGTACTTTACAGCACTATTTCGGATGAAAGTTTACAAAAGCACTGCTGCTCAAGTATACATCATTAACATTTATTATACAGATGCTAGTCTTTCAGTATTTTTAACGCTGCAGAACCTATTTCAGCACATCGGTACACTGGAATCCTAACTCTCCTCCAATCTATTCGAAATTTACGTTAGATTTTCTCATATGAGCTCTTTTTGGTAGCATGTACAGCTGGTAAGTTAATCAAAAAAAAAAAAAATGCTTTGATGGCAACTCAAAATGAAATCAAACCTTCATATCTCTAAATGGTTGCAAAGTGAGTCCAAATGGCAGTCGCGATTTTTTCAATAATTCCTGTGTCTGAGGTACCGACTTCAATGTGCAACGAAATATACTGAAGTACATTTTTATTATAACTGATATATTTTTCCTCTTCAAAACTTGCCCTGAGTATCTTATTAATATATAGAGATCACGCAACGTATAATTTAAACAGCGATGCAGTAAGCACAGTGAAACACTCAAAAGCATTTACTATGGTGAAGTTAGACAATTGACCATTAAGCCATCACCAGAACCCTCGCCGTTCCTTGACGACACTACCATGCTTCTAATAAAAATAACAATGACGGTTCCATGATCCCCCTGTTCTGCTTAATTACTACAAGAAATGTTTTAGCTAGTATGCACCGGAAAAAATTATGCTTATTATAATCCTAGAAAAATTATACCTAGGGTTGCATCGGACATCAGGATTGCAAACAGTTGGTGGCAGAGCAATTTCTTCGTCATCAGCTCCATATTTCAGTAAATCCCTTTCCTGCATTAAATCGACACATCTAGTAGGCTGCATCCCATAATTCTATAACTTCTGTTTACAGAAAAATACAAAAAACAAATTAACAGCTGATTATTTTACTCAGATCGTTTCGGAACTAGTTAGTCCAGCAAATATCGAAACACTCCTTAAATTTATTTATAGTTATTACACACTAGGATTCTTTTCTGAACACACTGTTGAAACCATCACCAATAAATTACGAAATCCAACATTTCTTAATATGTTAACAAAAAGTTGTGTCGGGCAGGCTTTCATAAATACATTAGTTTTTATTCTAATTTATATGCCTCATCTTATGCATAAGCACCAGAAAAAGACCATCAGTAAGGCTTGATCATGACGTTACTCGATATATTTCTATCATGAAAAACTTCCCAATATTATCCTCATTTAAAAATCACCATTTGAGCAAATTCTTGCTGCAAACTGCCCATTCCACCGGGATAGTTCCCATTCATTCGATAATGACCTTTCAGTGGTTGTGAATATTTGTTAAGAGTTGGGAAGCTATGATGTAAACTAATTTCATTCCTCGCATTACTTCTGGAAGCTATGCTCATAAGAGGTTGAGTAAAAGATGGAGGTAGATGCTGCGTGTAAGTAACAATTGAATTTGTATTGGTATTCGGAACTGGTAAAGAGGAAAATGAAGACGTCTGCGGAGGAACAACTGATGCCGGGACACAAGCATCTGTTGGCAAAATTGGAGCTGCTAAAAAATTTGGAAGCAGAGGCTGAAAAGTTGAATCACTTGGTACAGATGGGTTAGTGTGAACACTGTTTGGCTGACAATGCGCAACACTGCATGATGGCGCATAACTGTAAGTTGATGCTGCTGTTTTCGAATCATAAAACGAAGAATGGACAACTTCCTAAATAAATAATAAATTTAGGTACAAAACGAACTTAAGGAAAATAGAATATTGGCATACCTTTCTAGCAGCTCAAATTTCACAGAAATTGAGGGCATAATAAACCAATTATAAGCATTAAATTCCAAAATTTGCTATCTAGATAGCATTACATTAAACTGCTAAAGAGTTGAGGCAAAATGCGAAAAAAATTTCTGTAGCAATTTATATGCTTACGTAAAGTACTACAAAAAGAAATGAAAAGCGGTCAATGCGAGATAGAAACTCTCAAAATATACGAACAATGGTTGGAAATGAATTTGGCTGTTGCTGTAAATATGGTAGCGCGTTTACATTGCTATCGACTGCAGCATTCTTGAAGCAATCTGAAAAAATATATTTCTAGAAAAAAACAAAGTAACTAGAAGCAGCTACGCAAGACTAACAATCCCCATTCATCCTCAATTCATATGTAATCATGAATGCAAACGGAACCTTGGTTAGGTCCAAGATTGCTAGATGATCGCATTTTTGTCGTCCACGACGTATTTTGGATACTATAAGAGAACAATATTAAAATTTGAATAAAAAGTTCCATGTTTAAATTAAGTGCATCACTGTGATTTGGGTATGACTACAGTTGGATAGTGAAACACGAAATAATGTCGATAAATTATGGGTGGGTGAATCAAACAACTCCTTCCTTTATTAGATAACATTTCAAGGATCGTTAAGAGAATGAAATATAGCAAATATAAAGGGACCTATAATACCTAGTACCACCATGCGACGAAGTACTCCAAGATACAAATGTATTCTACAAGGACAACACAACTCTCGGGCTTTATTCATTAAGCGACTAACCTCTGGTTATTCGCAGTTACTGGCGAACCATCTACTTGTGATTGCTGTCGCCATGTTGCTTGATCATTCGTTCCATAGTCCACAAAATTCAACGGATTTCCCGCCATTTGTTTCGGAAAACCGTGAGCCCAATATGCAGCTAAAACTACTGTAATTTAAATCCCACAATTAATTCAATACATTAATTCATGTAGAGTTCTATAACCTTGATCATTTTTCGGTATTTGATAGGTTTTATTTAGCGAGTCGAATTAGTAATGTCCATGAAATATAAGTATCTACAAGCAACAAAAAATGTCACTCCAGAGAGATAACTTAACTCCGCCACGAACTCGCCTGCCCACCAAAAAAGAAGCCGACGCTAAATGATTGCAAACTTCAAAAGAGCGCCCCGTCTGCTCCAAACTTTTTCGCTTGTGTATGTGAAAATCCCACTACCGGACCTCACTGTGAAAACTTTTGTATCCCTATGCTATTAGAAAGCTACGTTGTGGACCAAACTTACTCAAATGAAATTCCCAATCAAATCTTTAGCGATGAATCTCCTTAATTTTCTACCTACTGAAAAGGTTCTCTGTCACTGTAGTGATTCACTACAAAGTAATGAAATGTTAAGAATACTTTGAACTAATGCATATCATGCTTTTCTAGAAAGTATTTTTTAGATTGTTTTCTAATGACCATAATTATGTATGACATCAAAATTCAAATCAAATTTCTTGATTGGGGAAAAGTCTTAAAGAGCGAATGAATAGCAGCATCTTTCATCCGGAATTTTGTGTGCTTCTGAACACCTACAAATACGAAGAGAGAAAATAAAACAGCTGAGTTAGGTATTACCCTCATACATCTAACATCGCCAACCAAACCAATCCTCTACTACTCCCAGTGACGTCCCTTTTTGTAGCAACCAGGTGCAATAATAAGAATTTTTATTCAGCAGTCGGAAAAAATGTTAGGTAATCAAAACAGCAGAACTTTTCAAGCCAACTTTCATAAAGGGCGTGAAGAGGAAGTCTGTGTTGAGTGATGTGAAAATGGAATTTTTCTGAAAGAAAGAATAGTGTAAATGTAAATCAAACGAATCATTTACTGCAGTGAATAATACTACTTTTATCTAAGAAAAACAATTTGTGTAATATGCCAACTTTATCTTGTTTTTACCTCTCTACAACACTTTTTCTTAGCAGTGTGTTATCTTAGGTGAAATGAGAACTTTTGAAGTCTCACTTCCTGGATACAATCTCACCAACTTTCCTTAAATTTCCTGGATTTCGTCTATCATGTAAATATCAATCTGTTTTATAACACCGCTAAGTTTAAAGAGAGTCAAAGAAATGCAGAACACGAATTCTAATAAAGCGCCAGAAGACTGTAAAAAACGAGGAATTGCAGGTGCTACATCATCAACTCTTCTTTAACCCTGTGGCCAAATCACCATCAAAAAAAATTCAAATATCTCCCACCTTCAAAACATGTCGAATTACTTACCCACTACCACTATCCTCCATGTGGAAATAACTATTTTCACTCATTTTTAATTGGTCTGCAATGCTCCATTGGCATTTTGCGGCTAGCCGGTGGGGTTTTTTTTTTCTATATTTTTTTTTTATTTTTTATTTTTTTTTTTTGTAAATTCACCTGTAAATGAAGGTCCAAAGTTAATAGTGACAAGTAGTTATGCGTTTAGAAGTCCTTCATTAAAAAACCTGCCGCATGTATGGATTTGCTTGTGTTCTTCTTAAGACGTAGAAGTTCGTCATCATAGGAACTCTGTGGTCGGCTACTACGGGGATTGTTTCTTGGGCGACTTGAATTATCAAGATGATTAGTTCTAGGAGTGTGGGTCTAGAGAAAAAGTTCCCGGGAGCACTTTCTCTCCAAAAGGTTTCATTTTATTTAGATGCAGTCGTTAGTTAGTTATTTTTTTCCATGTTGGCTATCTTTTTTTACTAGATTATAAAATCGGTATTGATAAACCAATAAGTTTGTGATTCAGGGGTTACCGCCACCATTTTTAACAAGAACTGTCATTTTTCTCACTAACCAAATAAATATGGTCGTACTGTTTATGCTGCTATAACAGTAATGTTTAGTTGAAGGAATTAATTAGGAAAAAACTAACGATTACTTCCTTTACAGGCTTTAATTTCTGAACAAAGAAGCTTTCAGTTTATCAGTGAGGAGTCGAGAAACGAGAAAGGTGGACGGTTAAAGCAGTAAGTTTGGGAGACGTCCAGACTCGAATATTACTCAATATTAATGTTTATTGGATGACAACCAGTAGCGCGAGTATGTTACTCTATTTACATTTTTAGTTAAAAATCATAGCCTATATATTTATCTATATAAACTGCTCCAACTACTGTCGTTGCTGCATTTTGTTTTATTAAAGAGTCTTGAGGAGTATAATAGGTCCACCAGGTTATTGCTTTCTTCTGTGTTACTAAGACTGTCCATTCAATACTGCCTTTCTTAGGATTCTTCTGGACGTTACACATGGATACGACTGTATGTGCTTTTTCGAAAAAATTACTGTAGTTCCGATCGAATCAATTTATAAGTAATCACCGATTATTTAGTTCAGAATTTTCTGATATATCATAAGCTAGATCGCGCATGACTTCTGGAGAATCAGTTGCATCACTGATTACCTGCTAATTCGATTGCGATAGTTCAGGCTATCTGATCGTTACCAGCTCATAAGTGTTATTGCCTTCTTTCCTTGTTTGGTTCTTCTAAAATGTCTCTGGCACGGTAATTCCACGACACCTAAGTTTTCGCTTATTCAAAAGATGACACGTCTTCAATAGGATTTTGGAAGACTTTTTGAGATTTTAATAATTCATTTATTTTGTTAAAAGAGATCTCGAAGTTAATTTTGAACTATTTTGATTTGAAAATAGAGATGTACTAGGTACAAGTAATGTCTTTACATCTCTTCGTTATTCCCATACTTGTTCCATACTTGTTTCTTCTTGAGGTCAAACAATTTTCTGCTCTATCTAGTTGCTTCCTTTTGCATGCTGAGTGCTACTTACCGTGTTGTTTCTGGTTTAAACGATTTTCAAAATTTTCCGTTTTCCGCAAAGTCTATGGAAGTTTGTGAAATTGACTTTTGTTGTGGCTTTTTTTGATAAACGATTCATTTATCCTGCACATAGTTTTCTAGTTTTAAGTAAGCCATTCAGTTTTTTTGAGTGGTTTTTTTTCTTTTCTTTTTGATTCCGACCCTGCTGGTGGAAAGGCAGTTACGTAGCAAATGTTTCATCAAAACTTCGTCATGAATTTCAACGAATTTTAGAACTATAAAATCTTTTAGAACTTTTCCAAAATATTTCATTTACAACTGATTTCTCAGTTGCACTCAGTTCTGGTATTTAATTATTGGTTCAACAACGAATAGAAATTAACTCGGTCATATTTACTGATCTCGATTAGATATCGTTTCGTACCATATCACAAATTTGTTTACTGAAGTCTGTCTTAAGAAATTGGCGTGAAAGCAACAGGAAGCATTGTACTGAACAGTTTGTCTTAAGTTTTTCTGTGTCATCACATTTATTGCCTCTGAGATTGAAGCCAGTTGTCAAATTATGAAGTCTAATTAAAACTATGACAATTTAGATTTAAAAAGTTAAGTTTCATCAAAATTTTCAAAAAGTCTGAATTTGTGCTATGATTACCACAATAATTATTCCTGGTACAGCTTCAAAATTAATGCTTGAGTTTCAAATTGACCGTATGAATTAAGCATATGTTTTCACTGTTTGCTGAGGCCAAATTTTCCTTTAAACCAAAGTCTGTTTTTAGTTATGACTGATTGTGTCTAAAATTAAGAAACTGATTGACTAGATGTGATGATTTTGTTATCACTGGAGGCTTAGGTTGCTATCTCATGGTTCATCTCATAATTCCTTATTGTTCAACTGTTTCAGTTTTAAAAACCTAAATGTTGCAATACAATAACGCTTTTTGCTGGTTTAATGTTGCTTGGAGAAATAATATCACATGATGCTTAATTGCTAATGCCGTTGGCTTCCGGATTTAGCAGGGTGTTGGAACTTCAGAGGCCTCAGCATGCATAACTGCATAACTGAATACTTTTAGCTATGTGAAAATGTGGAACTGTTGTATTCGTGTCGCTTTATTTATGTTAACTGTTTTTAAAAATTTCTCAAATTTAAAAAAACTTTATCAGAAAATTTCGCTTATGGTTTATTATCTTAGTGGAACTTGGATGTAAGAAATAGAGGGATTGGCCAGAAGAAAATTATTAAAAGAGTTTATAGAAGATTCCGAATGGGATTTAAAAAAAAAATTGACGAAGCTATACTATAAAAATCGATTGATAATAGCTTTATATGTCTGGGAAAATTATGGGTGACGACATTAGAAATATTAAGACATTAAAAATGTCAAGTTCCTCTTAGAAGCATATAATATGCAATATTTTATTAAATAATTTCAAAAAATTCGAATGTTTTAGGTGGATTGGGAAACTAAATTAATCATTTTCATCAGACTAGCAACTGAGGGAGTAGTCGGTACATCGCTTGCTGTGTTACAAAACTGTTGTGTTACAAATCATGTACAGGCGACAAATGCTATTCTTTCCCAGTACGTTGTTTTCTTCCGGACAAAAAATTGCATATAATTGCTTGTTTCTGCATGCATGCCTTACGGTTTTTAAAGTGTTTAAGCCAGCTTGTTTGCTGCTAAAATAACGATCGTGTTTACAGTTGCTGCTGTCCGTACCAAATTTTTAATTTTTTTTCCCTGCTATGCATTTCTAAATAGTGTATGTTTCTTGGTGACAGTAGACTTGCTAAGGAAACCTATGGTCAGTTGTTGCTTTGCATTAAATTCACTCGATGGTCCCATTACTGCTCGTTCGAACTATTCTACCTCAGTCAGCTGTACAACACTACGCTGTCCTATGTTTTTCCAGTTACTCGAAAACATCTCCTTCCCTGTTTTGACTGTTACCGACTTCGTTATTGAATTAATACATGAAGGCAGTGGCAGCAAGTGAGCTGGAATATGATTTCTTGTACAATGTTGCAGAAAACGTTTTAGAGATAGAGTCAGTGTGACATGAGCAGTTTTTTTTTTTTTTTTTTTTTTCTGGAATGAGGTTTCTGCTGTTTAATGCATGTCTTTGAATTTTCGAAACCCATATTCTTAAAACTCTGGAATTAATAGTAACTTTTTCACCTAATGGAATTTCAGAACACGATCTGCCATATGTGGCAGGTACACATCATCATGAATTTGCACTGCCAAATGGTGATGCCCATGGGCATGAAAAATGTGCCACCTCAGCGGGCTTGCCGTTAACTAAATCGGAAAGCACGGACGGCAGAAAGAAATTGCCGAATGGCATGTTGCGGGTGCATCGCATAATGACTGAGGAAGAACTTGCACAGGGTAAAGAACCACGTTGGACGGAGCTTGAGATACGAGGTATACTTTTTTTTTTTTTTTTAATTTTCGTGAAATCAGAAAAAAAAATCTACCAATATTGAAGAGAAAAAATTATAGTATTTTAAAACTCCATAATGATCAGCTTTCCATTGTTCGCCAGTTGAATTTACTACTCACTTCCAAGCAGTTGCTGCTATTCCGCTCGGTAATCTGGATCATCAATATCAAAAAAGGAACATAGTTGTTTGTAGGTCGCAATCTAAGTCCAGTTTTGTGGGAGATGAGATGCCTTACCGCCCTTTTCCTGTACAGAAATCATCTGACGAGGTAATTTTTGTTATTACCACTCCTTGGTTTTAGTAACGTTTTATCTGAATAAATGAAAATAAACAATATACTCATTCACACAAGTACATAGGCTGCGGAAGAATAATATGCGTAACGGAGTAATGTGTTAATCGTGTTTTATGAAACTATTGTTTACTATTTCTTACAAGAGCTATTCCAGGATTCCATGTGAAATTTCAAAGTTGGAGAACTTGACGGTACTGGATTTGTCTGAAAACAAACTCCGTAGTCTGCCAGCCGAGCTGGGCGATATGATCTCTTTATGTCACCTTTACCTCAATGGCAATCAAATAAGGGTCCTTCCATACGAGTTGGGCAAGCTGTTTCGTTTGCAAACCCTTGGTTGGTAGATTCATAATTTTAGGTAGCGGTCTCATCGTGATATTAGAATATATTAAATAGATATTATGAAGATGTGAACATAGTTTTTTAGATTTAATGTTCATTTTGAGATGGGTTTGGTGAATATTTCTTAGCCCTATTTCATACGGTTGTGATATTGGTTTTTGTCATGGTAAAACGCATTTCAAATTCACAATAATAAGTGCAACACTGCTTGAGATGTAACAGTGTTATGATTCAAATGGAGTGGTTGATCACCTTCTTTCTTTTTCCAGATCTTCGTTCAAATCCTCTATCTCCCGAGATTAATAAAATTTATTATGAAGCTGGACCTCAGAAACTGCTTCGATTTTTGTTGGATCATCTGGCAAGTATGTTTTTTTTTTTTTTTTTTCAGAGTTCTAAATTCCGCTGCAATAGTAAAACACTCATATTAATGCTGTATAACTTATTTTAAATTTAATATATATTTAGTTCCTTCAATTATTTTTCCTAAAAGTGTGTCCAGAATGAGTGCATAAAAATTTCATCACGTTTGTGCTTTTGATTGATTTGGTTTATTTTTCGAAATTTACGGTGAGAACAGGTCATTTTTTTTTGAATATGATATCTTTCAGTAAATGCGACAATACCTCCGGATCGCCAGTGGGTGATGATAAGGCATGCGGATCCTGAAAGACCGATCGGTATTGAATCATGTTAAACTAGTCATTATCAATAAAACAAGTTCGAGGGGGAGGCTGTCGAAGGGGAAAATCTCCAAAGAGAAGCCATGTTTTACTGATAGTAATTAATATCAATATCAGTTTTTGTGAACTGTGGTCAGTAATTATTATTGCTAAAACACGACTTTTCTTAGAAACTTCCTTCACAGCTTTTTCTTCGAACTGTGAAGTTTATTGAAACCTTGGAAATCTCACATTCAGTAGGGCATGAGTCACAATGTTAATGATGGGAACTTTATATCCGTACTCGCTTTCAGCTACATTCACTGTTCTGTGCTATAACGTTTTATGTGATAAATATGCCACAAACAATCTCTACTCGTACTGTCCCTCTTGGGCTCTCAATTGGGAGTACCGAAAAACAGCAATTTTAAAGGAGATTCGACATTATGAAGCTGATATCATCACCTTGCAAGTATGTGTTTGTTTTATCATTCTTCTGATGAGATGAAAATCTGATAGGTAGTGGTTGGTTTTTTCCAAATCTTTTTTGTTATACTTTTTTTATTTGTTCTTTGTTGGACTTCTCTTCTCAAATGATAAGTTTATTTTTATTGCAGGAAGTAGAAACTGAGCAGTTCCGTTGCCTTTTTCAACCTGAACTTGAGCAGATCGGCTATGCGGGCATTTTTTCACCAAAGTCACGGGCAAAAACGATGGGTGAGGAAGAACGAAAATTTGTTGATGGTTGTGCTATTTTTTGGAAATATGACAAGTATGTTGGGTTGTTTTTTCGGAACAGTAAATTTCAGATTCTATCCCAATTGTGTTTGAATTCGTTCGAACAAGTAGTTTATTCCTTTTCGCAGATGCATGTGCAGTACTTTTCGTCTTCTAATTACATCTCCTCTTTGTTGGTGATTTAAAAATTTGCCATTCCGATTGTTGAAAAAGTTTGTTCCCAGATTCGAGCTAGAAAAGGAACATCTTGTTGAATTTACACAAGTAGCTATCAGGAAAGCTCCAACAAGTGAGAAAATCCTGAATCGCGTTATGCCAAAAGATAACATAGCTCTTTGTGCTGTTTTCAAAGTCAAGGAGAACGTCTATGCCAATCGTTTGTTTCTTCATATCTTTTACAGTATATGCGACAAGAAGTGCTTGTATAATATGTTATGTCTATCTTAGGTTTTTTAGCTTTAAGTTTACCTTAAAAAAAAAAGGAAAAAAATGCATTGCTTTATTGGTGCTCTTTAATTATAACTGCTAGAGAATGAAGGATTTGGACCCAGGTTGACTGAAAACATAAAGATAATTAACTTCGTCACTGGAAAAACTAATAACGTTTTCACGTGAAAACAGTTTTTTTGTTATCACAGTGATGGTATTCTAAGAATTCTGCAGGGCAAATGACTATGGCTCCAAGCGATAATGTTGTTGGGAATCCACTTGTTGTGAGCACCGCACATATTCACTGGGATCCGGAATTTTGTGATGTCAAACTAATTCAGTCAATGATGTTGGTGCAAGAGATCAACACCCTACTTGATGAAGTTTCTTTTTTTCTTTTTGGAATGCCAAATTGAGAATTTAGCCATTAAAATGGTGTTTACCAGCATGTTTGTTTTTTTGGGAAGACTATCATTTTTTGTCTTTCAGATATCAGAAAAATGTCGTATAGCACCTCAGCAAATACCCGTTCTTATTTGTGGTGATCTCAATTCACTTCCTGAATCAGGTTTCATGCTATTATATTATTGTGGTTCAGTGTCTATGGCACGTTTAGGATGAGTGTTTTATGTATAAGTTTCTTCGTGAAGCGGTTGAGCTTCTTCCTTTTCCTTGAATATTTTAAGAGTAATTTTTTAGGAGTTGTTGAATTTTTGTCGAAGGGAGCAATTTCAAAGGAGCATCCAGATCTGAAAGAATTCCGTCAGGACCCGTGTATTTCACGTTTTAGTGCATCCGATGATCCGACGGTTTATACTCATGGACTCAGGCTTGACTGCGCTGTAGATCCAAACTCAATGCCGTTTACAAATTACACGTTGGTTTTATTGTTAGGAAGTATAAAGCTCTGGCCGTTTAAAAAAAAAATAAAAAATAAACATATTCTAATGAAAAAACATTCACATCAATGACACGAACAGGAAATTCAAGATGAAGGAAATGAGGCTTTTATACTTTGAATTACATTTTCTTGTCTCATTTTTATGATAAGTAAACCTCGTCTAAGACATATCATGTTTAGATTTCAGTTAATAATTATTAATGGTCCTAAAAATAATTTTATATCAATATATGCTATGACCAAAATTCACGTGCATGTAAATAATGTAGAGACGATTTCTACTGATATTTTTTCCCAGCTTTTGCACCTAATTTTCTGGTTACTAATTGGCTGCAGTAAAAACTTGTGAACCCAGATTCAAATTTCAGGCTTGAATTTAAAGGTGTTATCGACTATATTTTTTCGACACCGCAGTCGTTAGCTCGCTTAGGAGTACTAGGACCGCTGAACATGGAATGGGTGCAAGCAAATAAAATAATCGGTTTTCCACACCCTCACGTACCCTCCGACCATGTACCAATCATGGCGCAATTTGCAATTATTCCAACGAGCCATCAACGTACGCAACCTGTTGTCCATCACTATGGTAACAGTCATTCCAGTTCATTTGGTGCTGTTGGTCGATAAAATTTCACACATTTCGTATTAAATTTGCACACTCTCAGGAAATAGTTTCATTTTTTATCGAGTCGTTAATATTTTATTTTTCTAATTCTACCACTTTCATCCGTTATTTCTGTATCCTGATTAAATCAGAACTTTCCTACATGGATTTAAACTAGCGAAGTGTGGTAGTCAGTTTCTCACAGTATTTAGTTTTAATTTTCGAAACAAAACTTGGTATTTAGAGTAGATGAAAATGAGAGTTCATGGGGAATTGATTTTCGGAAGAATCAGTGAGACCTTTCATGATTTCTGAGGCGAAAAATTGCGGTAATTAGAAGAAACTATGCTGCGCATCGATGTGTCTGGTTCGTTTTGATGATCAGCAGTAGCTTAGTATGTTTCATTGAGCTTCTGTGCCAACAAGGGTGCCTTTTAACTTATTCGTAAAGACACGTATCCTGAGTTGTTCACTTTTCATTCCAGGCACCGATTGGTTTAGACTTTTACTTGTATTTTGCCGAATTATTCAGCGAAAATTTCACACAGAGCCCTCTCTATATTTCAAAAATAATCTCCCGGAGCATATTTCCAGGTTTTGGCGTTGGTTTTACTAAGCTTTGCATTCCTTCTGTGGCAGTTAATAAAGTTTTTGTTACGGTAGATTTCCGTGAATACTTCTTTCCAAACATCGTTCTTAGCTAATAATAAATACCTCATCGATTAATCCCTTTTTTACCTTGACATTAGAATGCGGCCTAAAAGCGGTATTTTCGGAAAGGCATTAAAAATGATTGGTAGTTTACTTTACCTTTGACCCATATTTCTTTTACTGATATTTTAGCCTCTTTGAAATCCAGTAGTTCTCGTTTTTTTTTTTTTTTAGGAACAATCCCAACTTTTTACGAAATGTAATGTCTTTTCGAGCAAACTTTAATAGTTAAGAAATTGGTTTGATTTTAGCGCTTAGTAAGTGCAGTATTTAAAAAGCCCTAGTTCCTTACTTTTTTAATGTGTGACGTAGTTCGTTTTAATTTGTTTACTGTGGTAAATCTTAAATATTTTTGGTCTAATTGGGAATTAAGTTCTTCAGCTAGGTACCATGTCATGATATTTATTTCTCGCAGTTAATTTCTACGCCTGACAAATGTTTTATATATA
>PQVD01000430.1:59001-89972 GCA_003012265.1 Setaria equina | reverse complement strand
ATAATAATAAAATTATTATTATTATTTAATTATTAATAACAATTTTATTATTATTATTAATAATAATAAAACTATTATTAATAATTTTTTATTACTATTAATAATAATAAAACTATTATTAATAATTTTTTATTATTATTATTAATAAAATTATTATTATTATCATCATTATTATTTTTATTATTATTATTGCTATTGCTATTATTATTTTTTTATTGTTATTATTATTATTTTACTATTATTATCATTATTATTACTATTGTTATTTATTATTATTACTATCATCAATTAATTAATTATATTTCTTATGATTATTTGTTAATGGTTTAGTTAATTATTAGTTGTCATTATTGTTTGTTATGTAATGTTGTGATTAGGCCAATTGTCAGCAGTTTTCGTGTTCATAGGGGGATCACATGAATGACAAATTGTATATTGGCTGTTGGCAAAAATTAGCAGTGTTTGCCTTTACAGTTCATAAGGAACATTTTCACTGGGATCAGTCACAATTTCGCTTCCTTTCTCTTCTCAAATACCTGGGTTTTTGATTTTTGTTTGCTAAACACTAATGTGTTTCAGGTCTTTGGAAAAATAGTGTTAAGATCACAATACTAGTAAATTTGTAGCTGTAGCTATCTGCCCTATACGTCCCATGCAGCATGCATTTGGATTTTGGATGCGAAATAGTATTGGGTAAATATGTATATTGCAAAACGTATCGTACGTTGATTTGGAAGTAAAGAAAGGAAATTTAGATCCAAACGGAGACGTATTAGTTAATCACCTTTTACATTGCTATATTATTACTACCATGCGTTTCCAATTTCCCAACATGCTGGAATTAGATACTCCTAAGTCTTTTAATAATTTTGTTTGAAAATGATCAAATTAATAAAAATTTTGAAGGAAGAGGAATAACAGTTATTAAAAAAAAGCTACAGTCTTTGAAAAGATGGGAATATATAAATGGGATTCGCGGTTGCAATGAAAGATTTTTGTCACAAAAATTTGAACGCTGATGAATGGTTTTTGGTAGGCTAATTCATATGATGAATGAATGGATGGTTGAGATAGATTGTAAAATGGAGAGTGGAAAGTATAGTCTTACCACAGGTGAATTGTCATCTATGTTTCTAAGCCATATCATTGCACCATTTTTTCTTTTTTTTTTCTTAAATTAAAACTTAATCCTCCTGTGAATTAGTTTTCTTTTTCTTCTTGCAATTTTTTTTTTTTTTTTTTTAAATTTAGCACTTGTCTCCATATGCTGCAACGCCAGAAGTTATTTAATATCTTTAAATAAAATTATTGATTAGTTTCCAGATTTTCGATCATTTTCTCTGCTGATATATGATTAGGTACTATCTTTATCACTCTTCCTGATTTTGATCTTCCAGTTGTCTTTTCGAAACTATTACGTATTACTACAGCATTACTCAGTTAGCAAATGATTTGCTTGCAGCCACTCTGCTCAAGTATTATTTAGTAGTCTACATTTTGAATAACAACTAAATTTATGTTGTCAAAAATTATGAAGTAAAAATATATTCCTCATTAAGTGTGTAACATTTATGCCTGAGTTATTCTTCGTTTGAACAGTTATCATTTCACAGTCATAACTGCTCGGTGAATTATTGCATGCACATTTACTAACTTTAGCTGTGCAGATAAACTTAGTAAAGGGAACATATAATTGTTGATGCTATGATGCTTCTTAATCTCCACGGCTATAACGGGAGTTTATTTCAGGATTACCCAGCACAGTTCTGTTTTTTAGTGTGGTACCTCCCTTCCTAGTCATTTTTATATGAATCGGAAAAAAAATTACTGTGCCAAATTGTTTTGTATATTTCATATATTGAAATGACCCTGATGATTCACTTTTCATATTGTAAGTTCGTATCGTAACTCAATGCTATTCATTATTGAAGTTACATCAGCTTGGGTTTAAGATTCTGTAAAGAAGTACTTCTCACACCTTTTATTTGCTCGTTAAGCACAGTAAATAATATAACTGTCTTCAAGACAGGAAGGTGTGATAAAAAGTTGTGTAGAAGAAGGACTAGAGCTTATATTCTTTATAACATTCGGACTGCTTTATCTACATTAGCATCCAATATATTTATCCCCATTTCTTGTTTATGCTTTTTAAATACACATTTCTTCCACTCATTCTTCAGACTCCTTAATGCGTAATTAGAGCCAAATGGGGTACCTGAAGTAATAAGGACCAGTGAAGCTGACATATAAGTAGACGTGGGAAAGGGAATTAGAAATGAAAGGAAAAGCTAAAAAACTGAAATGAAATAAATGGCGGAGGAAAACGAAATAATTAATAAAGGGGAAAAAAATATGTATATATATATTCATTGACCATTTTATGTATATGTATATTTTTTATTTGATTTAAAGCAGAATATCCAAGTTTCGGGAAACTTGCATCGCCTTCACTAAAACAGTGTTAAAAAATAGACAGGGATAGAGGAGGCTGAAAAGCAGGTAAGTAATAATGGTAATATTGGACTACAATGATACTGTTAATGAATTCATGATACCTTTACATTGATTTGCCAAATCAGGAAGGGGGAAGCATTCGTATAAATTTATTGGAGTTGAAATGGAAGGATGCACTTTAAAATCATCCACTTCATCTTTAATGAAAACAAATTAGTACAGCTGTGTTCTGAAAACAAAGATTCAAAAATCTAGAATTTTAATGCGTTGCGATACAAGTGACTGTAATGGAATAAAAATGGTACAAAATTTATTTTGCTATAAGCTTGCAATAATTATACTTCAGTATTGAGATTAATACTCATGGCATAAATGAGGTTTTGGCAATTTTTTTTATTATTCAACTGTATAACCATGAAGATGTATTCCTGGACACAGCAGAATGTTGGCTACTTCTTTTTTCTCATTATCACTTTCTTCAATAACTTATCTCCTCCCTCTTGCTCGCAGCAAGAAAAAAAGCATCCTTGAATTTATCTTTTAGTAACTCTCGAATGAAGTATGTTCATTCTTGTCATAAAGCCCAGGTAAATTATTGTTTGGCTACTCCTTCACTCGTTTCCTTTAAGCATAATTTTTTTATGCGGCACTCGTACATCCCCAATGCGTAGATATAGTCTTTTAAATAGAGTAGCCGAAAATGGAATTTTTTTTTTTTTTGGTTTAGTGGTGACGCTTAGTCAAGATACTTTCTACCAAACATTTGCTTCAAAATTAATTTCTTTATCCAGTCAAGAATAAATCATTCGACTTTTTTTGTTTTGTTTTGTATAGACATGCTGCTTCTACATGCTAATTTTAGGATTTATCATATTTTCTTTTAAATTTTCGCCAAATTCTGCATGGTTTTCCAATAAATTTTGTTGGTAGTATAGTGCATTTTAATCTACCACATGTTATGGAAGACGTTGGCATTCGGGAAAGAATCTGTAATTTTTTTCCATGTGAATAGAGAATAAATACAGCTAATAACAGACAGGATGAATAGTGCTGCTTCGGTTTGTTTCATTTATGAGTAAATCTCAATAATGGAAGTAAAAGGTAATCCAGTAGCATTTCTTCGCTTTCTTTGATAAAAGGTCCTAGCTGGACAGTTGAGTCCATGTAATATGGTTATTTAATATTTAGTTTATTTGTTATATACACTGACAAGTTGCTATACGGCTGAATAAGTTCGTTTCGATTCCATTTCTTTTTTCTTCCACAGTATACATATCAACTGGTTATAATTAAACAAATAATGGCTACACTATATAATACATATTGAGTGGGATTCAATAGTTTAACAACAACAGTTTTATAATTTAAATTTCGGTATGGGTGGGTAGTTAGTTCTCCCTGCTTATCCTGTCGTCCTTCGGTCTTCCTCTTTTCCGTCTCCCACAACTCTCTACTGATGATTTTAATAATTTCATACAACAGCATCAACAGTAGGTATAGAGTAAGAGAGAAGGGTTTTGTAAAAGAAATGTACCCTTTTCAATTATTGAATCCCAAAGAATTCCACTAATTGAATTGAACGAAAATTTGTGTACCATAAGTCAGAAGCATTGCAAGTATAAAAAGATACTCTCTTGCTCTTGTGACTGCTACTAATGTTAAATTCATTATTAATACTCGTGATGCTTTGAATGTTGCAGTCATTCGCTCTTGCTATCAGTGTTATCATGAATATCAGTTCATAATCCCCTTTTCTATCTCTGTTACCACTAGAATTATTAAAATAATATTACACTCTAAGATGTTTTTTTTGAAATAGTGATCTCACTTAAATCCACAGACTCATTTCCCTTGTTACATTTAGCTTAGCCAATGCTTGAGATTTATAATAATTCTTCATCTTAATTTTTCTTTTTTAGAAATCAAAAATTGAAAGAAAATAGAAATTTAGGAACTCATTCGGACAGTTCTTCACCATTACCGTTCTCATTCCTAATAGTTTCCATGATTTCATGATAGTCGTCATTGTTATCTCGAATGCGACGCTAATTCTACTGTAATTCTATAAAATTGTGACGAACAGTGCAGAAGGATCAAAAAGATGTTAGCTTTGCCTCCGTTAAGTGACTGCTCATTGCTCATCATTTCCACTATAATTAGGATTAGTCTGATGTCATTTTCATAGAAATTTTGTTTTTCAGTTTCCACTTCGTTGAATTTCATTTGGCTATACTCGACGATCTGCAGATAGTTTTCAAATTATTTTATTGCTGAAGTAATTATGATTGAAAGAGTTTTCGAATGTACATGCAGTACAATATTATCGACATTATTACTTTAAAACTTCTATCCAAAATGCCTCTTTTTTTTAATTTTAGTTAGAATAAAAATTTGGTTTGTGCATTCAATAATTGTGATTGTGATTTATTCCACAAGTGTACGTTTTGTTTGTCCCCTTTATTCTCTCTGCCACTTCTTTAATTGGTGTATTAAATTGAGACAAGTAGATACGCATAAGTGTCACTTTTGACATCCAGATCGGGATATTAAAGATATTATTCTATGGTTCTGAACTGACTACTTTTTAATTCGGCGGTGATGGAATTTATTTCTCCGACAGTTCTTGCCATTGTTTCCGGAGTCCTGCGGTCACTGGCTCTTTTATACTGTTCACTTCATAATCATAGATGGAAATCAAACGGATTATTATAGAATTGAATTACAGAAAATTGTTGGATGATTAGCGTTATCGGTCAACTGGAGCTAGATTTCATGAAATTGAGGACGACGGCGTCGAAGTCGAGATTTTTATGCTTTTCTGTTTAATTTATGTCAATATTTAATTATGCATGCTAAGCCTAACCGATGAGAGGCTTGCTTTGTTTGCTTAGTAACAATCCTAATTTCAATCAACAGTCTCGAGGTGAATGTTGGTACTAATGCTCATGATGATATACTAATAATGGGTTCAAATGGATTTCCGTATGCATCGTCTATCCATCTGTTTGCTATTGTTGCTTTATGCGTCATTATGCTTGTTAAAATCATAACATTAAAGAACACAGGGTCCAGAGGACATCCAATTATTTTTCAATAAACCAGTTTCACAGTGGGTTTAAGAAATTGATCAATCAATACTGTAAAATCATTTTCAGTAGTTTTATTCAGAAATGGGAAAGAAGAAGAGGAAAGTCTAGAATGATTATATTCATTTCAGTCAATTGAATGTTAGGATGTATATATATAACTTCCGCTCGCTATAATAAATTTCCCTTTTTCTTTCACCCCTTTAATACCACCGCTCTTCGTACCAATTAACATTCCTCTGATTTTGGTGAGGATTTTGCTCTTCAACTGCTTTCAGCTTCACTTGTTGGCACGTTTATCATAATAGTTATGAAAACAAAAACTTCATCATGTATTTATCTATTTCTCGTTTCAAGTTATTGCAAGTTTTTCCAAATATGAATAGAAATATCTTAACTGGAACGAAACTGAACATATCCTCTTCAAGCTTGTTCGACCACTTATCTGTTTTCTGAACTTGATTCTTTTGATTAGTTATGTGATGGAGGATAAGTGCCTAAAGCTTATAAGCTTAATGATAGCAGTAGCAGTAGCACTCATGTGATAGCAGTAGCACTAGGGAATATCGATATGCTTGTCGTCTTTTCCTTTTTTTTTTCCTCGTAAGCTGTTCGATCGTTTGGTGTGGATGAAAAGTAGGTTTGATGCCCAAAAGTCACACCAAAGTCATCAAGTCTGCGGAATCGATGACACTACATGCATAGCAACTAAATTTTATGTATGGTGACAAAAGCTCATTTGAGGTTTGCTGTGGCAAATGAGTCTACCCTTTTTTTAGATTGCCTTATTTCTTTATTGGCCTCAGCTTGAGATCTAGTTACTTGTTGGTTGTCCAAAATTTTGAATTCTCATTTTGGTGTCAGTTGGGCCTGGCTTTGCTCAGTTTAACTGTTAGGCCCTCTCAGTTTAAGGCTCGTTTTCGAAGTGCGACTATTTGTGTCTATCACAGCTATCATTCTGGAGGCTATAATTGCTCCCTGCTAGCACCACCAGTATAATTCTATCCGTTTAACTTACGTCTTTTTTTGAAATTTTGTCAAGGACTTTGCTCTTTTCTCCTCCATCATCGTTATGTCCCACTACCCTTCCATCCTTTTCGTTTCTCCTCTCTTCCTCTTTCGCCTTTTTTTGGCGTATGGGTAACTGATGCGCGCACAAAATTTACATTTTCCCAATTAGTTGAGAGACATGAAGCTGCCAGAAATCTCTTGACTTTTCCCAAATGATATACATGGAATGAAGCGGTGCAAGGATTTACCCTCCCCTGAAAGCAAAGCATCTATTCCGTTCTCGTTCTCGTTCCTGTTCCTCTTCTTCCCGGCTCCTTTCCCTTATTCATTTTAGCACTTTAATAAGATGAGAACAACCCACGACGACAGCAACAACGACGACCCTCCGTTCCATACACATTCATGTACGCATCCATCTACATTCACGCAAATACACAAACACCTGAAAATTGCGATTTGCAGTGCCTTTTTCTGCGGGATTTCCCCTCATTTGGAGGAACCAGCGGTGCTGTCACATGCGCTAAATACTTTGCTAGCCTTCCTATTTACTCGGAAAGAACATAATAATTCACTAGTCTTACTTTATTCCATTCCACGGCTTCGTCGATCCTTCTGTCTGTGTCGTCCATTTACAGTTGACTTCTTCCATTTCAGTACTACCTACCTTTGTCAGATCTCTTAATGAAATATTTGACGGCCTCGGCAAACAGAAGGGTGTGTTGCGTTCTGGAGATCGTTATAACACCAGTAATGTGATACAATTACTAAGGAAGGAGCAGCTTGATGATTGGCATCATTAACGCTTGCACATGCAGTCGTATCTCTGATTAAGAGAAATGAGCTCCTATCATAATAGAATTTTGCAAATGGCGGAGGATAGAGATGTACTGGTAAAATTTTTGTTTAAATTGGTAATTGGGATGCTATTCTTTGGCCACGTGCTATGTTACTGCATGCAGCAGCACATTGGTCACTTGAAATTCTTCCTTAGGGTATTCATTCTTATGAATACACTTACCACTGATATCAGTGCATATGAACGTGAGTCAAGCCAAGTCATAATACAGAATTGTTAGCGTAGGGGAGAAATGTCAGGTATCTAATGAAATGCTACTTGCATGTCTTGTCATCCAGTAACCGCTTATCTAATTAGACATGGAGGGAGATCTTAGTGTTCAATTTGCAGACACTTTTACATGCAGTTAGTTTGCCACACAAAACAAACACTGCTGTATGAGAATGCTAGTAACGACAGCTTCTTTTTCAGTATGCACTTGGTACAATGGCTTATCGAAAATATCATTATTTAAGCGTGTTCCTTTTTATTGGCAACCTTCTGGATTTCCCACAA
Organism: Setaria equina; assembly: GCA_003012265.1. Lineage (NCBI taxonomy): Eukaryota > Metazoa > Nematoda > Chromadorea > Rhabditida > Setariidae > Setaria > Setaria equina. Next base: position 82,070 of record PQVD01000430.1, on the reverse strand, counting down.
TATGCCATTAACTTGTGGTCTATCCTTTTTTTATCAGCTGGACTGTCAGTACTGTGCAACTAAGGAGAAGGAAGACGATGGAAAAGGAAATAAGATAACTCAAATATAAACCGAGATATAAAACTAAGATATAACTGTGAAAAGGTTGTGTAAACGAGTTCCGTTTGTACCGTGCTGCTGCTAAGTTGAACGCCTAGTCGTCCGGTCTAGACGTAAGGTAGAATTTGATAGTCAATGAGCTAATTTCTTGACTTCATTCTATTGTCATCGTGCCTACTTTATTACCGTGATTGCTATTAATATTCTTAATGTTATTGTGTCCTTTGTTTTAATATTAAGATAGGTAATTAAGAAATAGTGTTATTGTAGTCCTGATCGACTTCTACATCCTTTTCCTTCCCTATTATCATCTTGAAAAAACAATTCACCTTTTGGGTAGAGTCAGGATATGCCAACAAAGGTTTTTCATTACCTTTCGGTGAGTCTTTCCAGAATTATTTATTTCACTTCGTTTCCCTCTCCATTCCTTATGTTTTTTTCAACCCTTCTTTTTCATTTTTTCGAATAATTCTCATTTTTTTTTTCTCGAGTTGTCTTGGACTGACTTGGTCGCTCCGAAAAGTGATTTTCCCATAAACTTTATTAGTCAAAACATACTTTTTTGTCTAATATGCTAAGTAGCGTGGCATAGTGAATCTTTCAGAAGAATATGGGCAGGGAAAGATTAGGGTAGTATTGGTTATGGGGAAGGTAATTTTACTATACAACTTTTTTCTGCTCTAGGTATTGTAAGACAGATTCAGAAGCAACCACGTAGTTCAACATGTACGGTTAATACTGAACTTGATTGCTTTTTCTCAGTGAATGATGATCTGTTTAAACCGTTACAACGATGACTTGCAGTCTGAAGCAACAACATTTTAAAGGCTTTTTTTTTTTCAGGAGTACTGGATGAGGATGAAGTTCAGGACTGCGCAGCAGAAAATTTTGCCATGAATGAAGCCGCATATTGTTGTCCGCATTGCAACTTCATTACCAGTAAGTTTGGAAACGAGATTATTCCATTTTAATTTAAAATGCAATGTTTTCTCTTGGGTACCTAGAAATTTAACAAACTGCTGCAGTCTTCCAAAATGTGGCTTTTAGATTTAGAAATTCCAGAAATGGATTCTAATGCGTGGTAGCGCAAAAGCACAGCTTTAACAAAATACAGCTTTGTTATTATTTCTCTTGTTTATTTTTAAAACGCAACTTCAATTGTAAAATTAAATCACAGTATCTGGCCAAAGGAAAATTGAATTTTGTAGTGGTTCAGTGCAGAAATATAGAACATTTTCTTCTCTAAGCTTAATTTTCGAATATCTCTAGAGTTTTTCATAGTAAGAAACTGAAAGTGCAGAAACGAAAAAGTCTCTGAATGATGGTTAAGCTTTTTTATCGTAATGAGTTATCGAAGGCACAAAGTACAGCTGATAAGAATATGACTAATCACTCGTCCTGTATAATGAAGAGTTGTTGGTTTCCTGTTTACTCATTTCCTCTCCGGTAGATTTCGAAATCCCACATTTTTACATAGTTTTTTTTTCCAAGTCTCAAGTTTCGATTTGTTACTTTTCCGATGCGGTCTGTGAACTAAGATCAGCAGTATTTACACATACATTAATGCATAATTTGTGATATAATGGTTTATAAACTTTATGTAAAAGGCGCCCTTGCTATACAACTATACTTAGATATAGCGGAATACATTATTCTCGTAGTATTTTTGAGTAATTTAGAAATAAAAATCATCCCTTCATTTTCTGTGCTGGTACAAAGGTACATTGGGCACATCTATAAGTAGTCCCACAAAGCATCGTTGAGGATAGCAGCCATTTTTATAATAATTGATTTCCTTATTACTACCGAGAAAAGAGATGTGGTGGAATGTAAAGTTTTTTCATACAAATTTTAAAAGTTTCAAATATGCCGTAGTGCGTTAGCATAGCTTATTAATATATTTGAGAGGGTAAATTTAAATCAGGTTTGCTGTAAGAAAACAGACTGCTTCCACACAAAGGTTTTTCTTCTATTCAAAAGCAGCGTATACCGTTAAAGGTGAAGTTTGATCGTATCTGTTTGAGATTATAATCAGTATCTCTTTTATCTTCAACAGACGCTTATTGACAAGAAGTTAAAAAAAATCAACATATACGATCATATATATATCCTCATCCTGTAGCGTTGTGATTCACTTAAAAGGGAAAAAAAACAATATAATAACTCTACTGCTGTCGATAACTGATAGTCACTTCAATAAATACATTGATAAAAGCGGACATGCATTAAGAAATTTGTTAAAGAATTCCAGTACTGTTGCCTTTTGTCGTTATTTTATCATAATTCAAGGTATCGATCTAGATGTGTTTTGGAACTACTGTAGATCGTTGGTATGTTTGTGATTTGCTATTCCTGTAAAAAAATTTCACCATTTCTGTGTGTTTAAAATAAAAACTATTGATAAGAAGCGTTCCCCTTCTCAGTTCTAAGCTATCTTGCTTTCCTCTTCAGTGCTTTGTGACGTATTTGAAATGATTCTTGCAGTAAGGCACATTTAACCACATAACGAATCATCAAAAGATATGCATTCATTTCCTTTCAAATTTCAATTATGTTGGTTTAGTGGTACTGCTACTACTGCTAGATAGAACTAGAAGTCAGATGGAAGATCCAATTCTGCAACAAAAGTTTTTCAAATAAAAAATGAGCTTGATTTTTATTGTTTATTCTTCCACTTCGTCAAACTTTTATTAACACTCACATTCTCATCATCATCTGGGGCTTTTTTTCAGAAGCAGATCTCGATAATTTTTTATCTTCACTTTGCACAATATGATAAAGAAGTATCATCGAACAGTTGTTCAGATTAAAATGAGAATACGGTAGCTGCTTCACTTCTTAGATAAGGTTCAAGTGATCAGTATTTACTGTTCAAGAAAATGATATTCTTGGAGCATTGTTCTTTTTTCTAGTTCTCGGTGAGTGATAGAATGTTTTGTCTAATGTCTAATAGCCTGATTTCGCATCTTTTTTCATTTGATTACAAAATGAATCCTTGCCTTCATCATCACCATATAATGTGAGAAAATGTCTTCCAGGGCTTCATCTTCATCTTCCCCTTCATGGAATACCCAATGCAGAGAGAAGCATCTTTTTCCCCTTTCAAAAAAGCTTGAGAACTGTTGCCTATGTACGTATTATTTTACCTACAATTATCTTTCCCCCTTTCCTTCCCAGCTCCTCCCGTCATATTATGTTAATAGTTGAAAGTAGTAGATTACATACGGCGATTAAGTGTTTGATTCTGAAGTAGCGATTCTTCTCCTTCCCTAACCACGTAATGTGTGTCTTTTAGAAGTAAGATTGATAAGAAATATTACTTAAGCAGCTAGAGGAAAACACATTTTCTATCCACTCAGAACAAATACGTAAATGAACAAAGGCCATATTGCAATAGAGAAGCAAGAAAGGATGGAAAATAACCTGCAGTTTTAAAATCATAGTGGTGAAGGAGCTTGCGATATGATAGAAATGACCGTTGATTCCTGATGGCATTTCAATAATCATAAACTTTCAAGTGTTGAATACGATTTGATGAGTAAGCTGTTAACGCATATATTTCTTATTCTGAACAGTCCGATTTACTCCTCCAGTAGTTCCGACTTTTCACTGCGGCTTGTTTTTCAATACTTTGCGCTGTTCAAATCGCTAATCTCTACTCCGCAATATTCGTTCCTATTTGGAATTGCTTGATTTCTTATATATTTCGACTACTGTCAATCGTTTAGTCGTTACATTAGCCGTTTAAGATGTGTTGTAACTTGATGCGGTCATGAAAAATTTCTTTTCAGAATTTTACAAAGTCATGTTAAAAAAAAAGGAAAAACAAAATTTTCGTGACACGAAGTCTATAATAAACGCCAAATTCCTTTAATTACAATTTTTCAAGCGAGTATAGGTTTTGTTATTCTTCCCCCGCCCGCTTTTCGTAAACTTTGTAAGGAAATTTTTTAATTTCTGGTTGAATACATTGTTTGTCACTCAGAGGAGAGGTTAGTGAGGTGGAAAAAAGACTGTGAGGAAGTAATGTGATTATAACTTTTATCTTTGAGCATGAAGTATAGGTGTCGTAATAGATTTTAGCCTTTTCAAATTATTTTTTGTGGTTTCAAATGCACGATTAACCAGATTTGATTCTCAAGCAATTTGGTTAAACAAGAGCGTATAAGTTCCTGTTTTAATCTGCTCAGAAATAACAATTCCGGCTATTGCTACGGGCGTATAGCATGAACTTTTTGAACTTCAGAATGCTTGACTGTCCAACAGTTTACCACCTATTTACCTTAATTCGTGTTTCCAAAAATGCGCTTTGGTGGGCATCTGGTATGATTTGCTTACAGCTATTTGGAGCGAAGCTTTCCTTCCGGATTGAGAACAATAAGGATGTTAGGGAAAAGTCATCTATAGTTTTGAAAAATTTTCAGGGATACTTAGAATTGAGATCTTTGTTAAACTAATTTGCAAATTTTGTTAGTTTGGAGTTATAGAATTTGCAGTCATTCTTAAGGAGTGCCGGTCTTATGTTATTATTAGTAAAAATATGAGACTAGTGTCAGAGATTACAAAGCAAAAGGAACGGTAATTTGTAGTTTTTTATGATTGAAAAGTCGCCAAAGGTTTTCTTGGCGGTAACTCCTAGCGACCTTTTGATGTAGCCGATAAGCTAACCACTCTCCAGAAAAAGTCAGCAAAAAACTAGAAAGTCGCTTCTTTCTCTCCAACATTTTAGACTGTGTGGAGACATTGAAACCACATTAGCCAACTCTCCCATCAACGTTATTTGTTGAGATGGGTCTACGATGGAAATGGTCAGCTTACCAGGATCGATGGCGCAAGAAACTAATTTTTAGAAAATATTTCACATGGAATGTTGAGATAGCAAAAAAACACAGATTCAGATGTTGACGTGCAAAATCAGATAACTCTGATAATACGTTTGTCCACCGTATCTGAAGCCAATATTACTTAACTCCTCGTGAACTATCATCACGGGAGGAAGCTGTTGGAACCACCAGGCATTGTAAGTTTGGTCCGAAGATCGGTGTATAAATTGATACCATTCGTTTCAATGGGCACCACCACTCCGAACCATTGAATTTATTTCGCTTCATATTGCCCAAAACCACTTTGCATTGATTGAATAAATACATACAGAGGCAGCGGCAATAGCACCACATGGGGACCATATCATCTCCTTCATATAATATAAAGTCATCATATTTCTCGATAAGCTGCTTCTCGATCCAGTGGCATCCATCTTAATGTCCATTCGAGCTCTGGGTACTATTAATATTCCCCTGATATTAATCCGTCCATTGCCGTTGTATTTCTGTGTTTTCGATTCGGAAATATAAGTTTTTTTTTTTTTTTTTTTCAATAAAAGTTTAACATACCTTTGAAGATCCTTGGCGTGAAAATTATTATGTTGATGGAATCCATGATTCAGTCGTAGCTGGAAAGTTTCCGGCAACTTATAAATCATATTATGCAAGTGCTAATCCTTTTCTAATTTGGTTTTGGTTCAGGAAACCACTGCAACTTTTTAACAGTTCCTGAAGACATATTTTTGATGGCGAGGAAGCTACGGAAGGGATCATTTTTGTCTTCATATTTTCTATCCCTTTAAATCTTCGGTGGAAAAAAAAAAGAAACAGAATAACTTGGGTGTCTTATATTCACTCGAGATGCTTTCGTAGAGGGAAAACTAACCGCTCGCGGTTTTTTCTTACCAGCCTCTCATTATTTGTTTTCTTGTATTGTATTCTGAATAGCTGTGGTTTATTTTTCATGATTTTTTTTTCGGTCATTAGTAATAGGTATGCATGTTTCATATATCTTATATATAAGATACGACGCTGGACCGGAAAGAAATATCGGGAAGTGATGGGTGGGAGAAAAGAGGCTGATACTACTCACTGTAAATGCATTTGTTCCGTGGTATTTATACTTGGGTAATTTGTGCTTGGGGAAGGTGTTTCAGGTGTTGCTTGGCTTTTTTTGCTGATTTCAGTTTAGGAAATGCTTTAGACCCGTCTATGAAATACCTTTGATTCTTTACACTTAAAATTTTTACTTCTCTCTTTTTCTATTTGACTTCCCATGTTTCTTTCTTTCAATTTTTTCTTTTTTTTTTCGTTTAGAATTGATTGTCTACCTTGTTGTGCATTTTCATTACTTTAATTTTTTAAATATTAATGACCTGACCTCGAAGCGACCAGTACAGCGTGCTGCAAACCGCCTTTTTAATAGTTTGATGGCATAATTTTCCCATTGTAAAAAGGATTTTCTCGTTGAATGCCAGATTATAAATTTGTTAGTAGCAAATCAAAAATCTTTTGCTGGAAGATGGTGATACAATTTTTGGATTATTCTGTGGTGTTAACTCGTGAGTGATAAAAGGCGTTGTTTAAGGCTGAAATTTTCTTCATTTTTGAAGCTATACTTTTAAATGTGAAGTATTCCGGAATACCAGTAAGAATTCTCGTTTACTGAGCCAAATTTACACTTTATTGAACATTTTCGTCTCAAAGCGTCTGGAATAATCTAGACTATTGTATTATTTCAGACACGAAAGCAGATTTTAATGAACACAAAAAAGCGGTGCATTCAACGAGGGCTGATGGTGTTGAACAAGTGATAGCTGAACCTTGTCCCCTTTGTCCATGCAAATGTATCGAGTTGCGTACACACCTTGCTGAGGTATTGTTTTTTCCTTCTCTTCTTTCCCTTATCAGTAAATTTGAACCGTTTCTTCCAAATATGTTGAAAATATGACTATCAGTTGTTTCAACTTTCCGTTGAAGTTGCTTAACCTTTAAATTATTATCTTCAAATGCCTAAAATGAATCTGTTACTTTAGAAATGCTGTGAGTTTTTACAGGAATAATGAGAAATTCGGTAGCGGCATGCTTTTGCTCTTAAATTTAATTGTTTCTAAATCCTTTCGAACTTAACAATTTCTTATCATAAAGTAATGTGATATTTGGATCCGAACTTTCCTAGCACACTGTTTGAAATTACGAATTAGGAAGTGTGAAAAAGTTAGGTTTAAATTTGCTACTTTTTTTTTGGGTATTTCGGTTTAATTTGGCAAAATTCTTGTACGTAAAGGAAAACATAGAGGGGATTGCAAAAATTTAATACTTAAGATTGAGATTTGAAGATTTTGAGATTGTGAACTTTCATAGAATGTGGACTTTTTAGAACTCTTGACGAAAATTTTAGAAATGGTTATAAAATATGTGTACTTGCGTCATTCGCATGGGTTTTAGTTATTGTTTCTAATAATTCTAAAAGATAATAAATATGAAAGTAGTGGAAATAATTCAGAAATAGTCACTACAAATATCACTGAAATATTAAGTTATTTGCTCAAAAACTTTTTATTTTTCAAAGTACTTGTTGATTCAGGCTAAACCCTGTCTGTTGATCACTGTGAAGTTGACAATTTAATTTGTTTGAAATCTCACAAATCAATTAAAAGAATAATAAGTGAAAAAATCAGGAAGTAATGTTATGGAACCATTTTACTTGAAATAACATTCTAAATTAGTTTCAGCTATAATCTGGCTACATTATACTAAGATAATTAAAACTAGACTGGTTGCACTGTTATGCTGTTAGTAGAATCTGAAAATGAAGTTCGATGACATTGTTTTTAATAAAGTGCTGGAAGATCTTGGCAGGGAGGTGGGATGTAATTAAATTTTTATAAAAGCTACTATTGCATCAACTTTGTCCTCTTCCATTAAGCTAATGAATAGGCGATCTGGGCAATATTTCAATTCATAGAGGTAATTTGTTTGTACACTAAGGGCAAGCTGGAAAACTTGATTTTGAATACTAATAAAATCATCTTTCAATATACGCTATCCATCAATAACAGCAGCACCGCGCGCATCTACGGCCAGTTAATTTCTACCCATGCAACAAAATCCTGCGATCTTCGTTAATTCTAACTAGCCACCTGTAAATGCAGCAAGTTGCGGTTATCGAATATACCATCTTTATTAATTGCAGAGTTACGTGAAGCAACTTATTGAGAGTTGTGGAAGACTATTCATCAGTATTTTTAATTGTAGAATTCTAAGATAAGTGGTTTTAGATTTTATTAATAATAATTTGCTTTCAGGAGCATAAGATAGCAGAGGAGGCAATTGAGCGGCTGCTTTTGAGTACCGCGTCATCAAGTCTGCTGAACGATCCAGCACCTGATAAGAGGTGACCCTTTGCATTCCTTTTTCATAAACCGTTTCAAATAAGTTAAATACTTTTTATGATAAATTAAAGTGATGTTTATTACTGAGTGAGGATGAGAATACCCACTCATTTTAAGTTACGACGAATATTTTTTGCATTTTGGATATTCCGCCGTAACTATGAATTAATTGGGACAGATTTCGTCAAAGGAAATAACTCTAGAAACATATTAAACACAACAACACCTATTTTGAGATTGATTCGTAATCAGATGCTCCTTAACGGTAGAGAAATAACTGAAGATTTACGAAGGTAGAATTAAAAGCATTGAAGGAAATCAATGCCATTTTGGATAAATTACAACGAGATTTGTTCATTGCTTAAAAGCAGTAAAAATAGCACACTCTTGGACTGACGATACCCTTGCCAATTCTCTTAAGTTTGTTTGATGTTGCTCAAACAGTCGTAATGTATTTTCAACGTTAAGTCGCAGATCTATATTGATCGCATTCATGTCAGGCTTGATCATCTCTGTCCTATACTGTTTGGCTTCAAATCAGCACTGTTAGACTAATTATCACTATTTGAATTCTCGAAATATGAGGATCCAAATCTCGATAACTGAGTTTTTTTTTTTTTTTCATCCAATTCTGTCCCAATGTTTGCTGTTCAAAAGTGCGGTATAATGTGGAAATATAAGTTTTTTTCAAATATTTTGTAATCTCGTAGGTGTAGGTTTCGTAGTTGGCTATGATAGTTTTGGATCAATGAGGTTCAGAAATTCTTTAAGATTGAAAGTAAGGTGGAGAGGTTATAAATTTATTATTGGAAGTATTTTAACGTCATAACGTTGTTAAATGGGTAAATTCGATTCCTCCAAGCTATGTGAATGAAGAATGAAGCCTGTTAGCTGAGTTAAAACTAAGTAAGTGCCAATAAATTCAAAACTTAATTTTGGAATTATTAAAAAATGCGCATCATACGTTGTAGATTCGATGCAATTTTTGCTTGTCGCAAGGGAGCTCTTTTTTCATAAAAATGCCCGTATTTCATTCATGACGTATTTTTGTAAGGGGGAAAAAGCAGTAGCGGCGTTTTAGTGGTTCGAAATCTGCCTGTTTTTTTACAGCCATTTTCCCAGCCGCATCATTTGATACGGGCTGATGTTGTACCCTTTTCCGTTTCCTCCTCCCATTCCCTTCGTTTTGTACTAATTTCCATAATTCCATCAATTGTTTGTGTTGTAACAAGCAATGCTCTCGATTAAGATTCATCTTTTCTCCTTTTTCTTTTTCTTTTCTAATTTAAATTCCATTTTCAACCTTTTTTAATTAGCAGTTGTTCGTCTATAAGTGATTGGAAGTTTTGTTTTACTGCTTGGTATAATCATTAAATAAATGTTTGGAGTATCTAAATTATGCAGCATCCATTTGTAATGAAATTAGGAAGGTCTGATTTTCGAGGTACTTTATTATTAGTAGCAATCCCCCTTAAACCATGTGTTCTTAGTTACTTGTTGGTTTGAATAGATAGCCTCAGGTTAAAATGTAGAAGCGCGTAGTTTTTGGCGATTACATATATCTCATAATTAGAAAGCAAATTTTAATTCTCTCTGTTTCTGCTGATTAAAACCTTTGCTGCTGACTGCGGGAATGGCTTTCAGCTCATAATTCTTGAATTCGGAAGATGACACATGCTTTCTTCACTAGAGCCAGGTTTTTCCATTCTCTTTCTAAAACAAATTTATGTTCTTAACCTTGAGGTATAATTCTTTCTCGTAATTTTCAAATGCTCAAATTCTCCAAGTGATCCACAAGTTTTTTAAGGCAGAAAATATTAAAATATTTTTTAAACAAACGCAAAAGTAATAATCCTAGTGATGAACATTTTTTGCATTCCACTATTTTCAGCTGTCCTGTAGATATATATAAAGCCATTCTCGAAGAAACTTCTAATCTGACTGACTCTCTAATTCCCACAGTTATGGTACTGATATGATAGGCTTATCGCTCAGCACTTGGAAATTTGTAAGCTTTGCTCCTTATCGTGGATTATATACTTCCTATTTCCGGTGCAATATGGATGGAATTCGTTATCTTGCACTGTTTATTTCAGAAATTGAAGTAGTGTGTAGTTTATGAGGTATAGGTTTTTCTTACTCAAAATCACAGATGCTTGATAATCAGAAAACAGATCCTTAAAACCTTTTTTTTTAATGTATTAAAGCATTCTCCTTTAAGCACATCAGGACTGACTACCTTGGTCTAAAGTGTTATGAATTGAAATTTTTTAAATTTACATTAGTTTACCAGCCTAATAGTTCATAATGATCTAGAATTCAGCATCGCTGACATCGATGCAATTATTGTTGTAAGGGGGAGGGGGAGAAAGGAGGTTCAACATTATGGGAGATGCTCCTCTTCTGTGGTTTTGGAGTTTAATTGGAATTGCTAATGAGAAAAGGAAAGCCGTTTATGTTGTCGGTGATGCTTCATACTTTTGATTTATTTATTGTATCATTTTGTAGTCAAAATGTCTGCTGGACGGATGGGTCTTTTTACTAGTCTCTTTAGCTGTTTATAACTGTTAATTTATTTCTCTGTATTTGTAATTCGTATTTGGAGTATGGAAAAGTGAATTTTCTTGAATTTTTCATTTAATCATGCAAGAATAGAGCAGATCTTGTAACGTAATATCATTGCTAATATTTTCAAAAGTTTTCTCTGGTGAAGTACAAATTATGGCACCATAAGCTTCAAAGGGAAATCTTTTGTAGTATCATGGGAAGTTATGACTCATGATTTTTTTGTAAGTTTCAGCATTAGTCCGAAAATAATTTCTCTTGCTGTTCAATTGCCCTTGCTAGACATTCATGAGTCTTTCATTTTAGTAGCTCCACTTAATCTCTGCAAAGAAACGCTAGATACTTCAGGATGTAATTTTGGGACTTCTCCGGTTTCCATTCAGAAGTCGTTAATCGAGAAAATATCATCATTGTCATTGAATTTTATTGCTATTGTTAGCGCTGTGGCCGTGTTTTTGTGGTCTCCTATTACGACTAAGTAATCAAATTTACAGTTCAAAAAAGAAAACGGACCGGCAAATCTACCGTTATCATTGCTCACAGTGCTCGTTGGCATTTCGTACCGAACAACGTCTTGCTAGCCACACTTTGCACCATATATTTCGGGCCAGTACCCGATGCACCAAATGTGATCAAAGTTTTCGCTCTCATGAGTTGCTGAAAAGACACAATGCAGAAGAACACACAAATGGTCATTTTTATTTGTAGTTTTTGAAATCAATTTCCAGCTTTTCGGAATTATTGTTGAACAACATCGTAAAATTTGAAATCTTTTCTCAAACATTGCTGACAGTGTTCACGTTATATGACAAGCTGATGTTGCTATTTTAAGTTTCCACACTGCAGTGTATGGTTTTCATATATTTTTCTATTATCAATGTCGAGAATTATTCGTAATGTTTGTTTCAGGCAAAAATTACAGTTCACCAACCACAAGCTCTTACAATTGTCAATCAACCGAAGCAACGAGCGATGCTAAGATGGAGATTAATCATGCTGACTCGTTAAGGTTACTCTGTTAATTTAACTTTAGAAATGTTAATTAGGGACTTCTTTCCATTGTTTTCTCGAAGAGCCTAAAATATTCCAAGGAACATTTGCTGATCCGAGCATCATTTACTATTTGCATGGGCAGTAACTTCGAGACTGTTTGGAGTAGTGAATTAATAATTAATATTACCATAGTTGCATTTTTCAGACCCTTTAAATGTGAACTGTGCAAGGAGAATTTTGAACAAAAACATCAACTGCTGATGCATTATAACTCAGTCACACATCTCCATAAGGCTAAAAAAATGCTTGAGGAACAGTCAAACAACTTTCAACCTAGTGCCCAGGTTCAAATTTTAGTCTATACCAATCTTTTTCCGGTTTAAAATTTACTATTTCTTGACTTTCATATTTTTAATTCCTTGTTTCAGATCAGTTCCCTTAACGGAAATTTCGCTGATTTTACTTTTCAGATTTTGGCAGCATTACAAGCTTCAACAAGTTCTCAGTCCTTACAAGGAAGCTCGAAACCTTTCAAATGTAATCTGTGCAAATTGGGCTATGGTCAGGGTTCCACTTTAGATATACATATAAGGTACTCTAAAGTTTTCAACAATCCATATATTATTTGCTTAACTGTATCAAAGATGTGTGAATTTCTTAAAAATTCTCACTTTCGTCTCCATTATTTTATGATTGCTGCTTACCAGAGGTTGGGAGTTCTTTGCTTTTTATTAATCAGTGTAAAGTAGGGAAATTTTTAGTTGGAGATAACTTCTATTATATTAATGGTTGAAGTTTTGGAATTGCAACACATTTCTATCTTCCTACCTTAGATGTTATTAGTAGATTTTTATTGGTAATATCTAATATTATCAACGGATTATTCATATAATATCAATAAATTTCTAAGCTTCATACACCCTATGTGTTGTGCTGTGAGAAACCTTGATGTTTTGTGGCTTCTGGATATATGCAAACCAATGTAAGGCGTTAGCTAGACTACAATACTGGCATGATTTTGATATCTAATCATTGATTCTTTTCAGGTCTGTTGCACATCAGTCACGCTTAACTAAAATAGCAGAACTTCTAGCACAAGGTGAAATTGATGGCTGTAAATCGATTGTAGAGCAGCCGGGTGGTCCAGCACAAACAGTACTAGCTGAATTAGCCTGCAAGCATGATCCTTCTGCCGACCCATCACAAGTACATATCGTCTTTTTTTGTGATAGAAATATTCAATAAGTCAGTCGACACCGTTTCTTTAATGTTATTGGATATAAGAACTTATGAAGTATGCACCCAAGGAAAAGATAGGTGCTTTTTTTTTTCAGTGATTCGTTTTTGGGTCAGATTTCTGTATCTTCAGATGTCTTTGTTGTGAAATTTTAAATATTTTCAATTGATAACGTCCAGTACTGTATTTCCAAAGGCTTCTTCAATAATCTTGTAGCAGTTATAGAGTCCCGTTACTGTAGTGAGAAAGGACCTCTTTAATTGTTGAATGTTCTTTTTTCTTCACATATTAAACCTCAATTTTGATTCACGCAGCCAAAAGTTTACAGAATTAATCATTGAAATTCATTATTGTACCCCTGCCCGCTGCACTCTTCCTTCTTTCTCCACAGTTTTCACAACATTTTGATCAAGTGGGGTGGTTGAGGTAGTGGATGGTGCTGATGATGCGGTCCTTTCTTATTGATTTTTCCCTCAATTCGATACTCGTCTCCATGTGATATCTGCTTGAAGACTTTTGAGTTGTTACACGATGGTAAATTTCACACCAACAACGGATATGAAAATGACCATGGCTATCTGTCACAGATATTTTTGGTCTTTTTCTCCTTTTCCAGTTATTTGTTGCAGCTACATCTTAATTAGCTGATCAGGATCATTTCCTGTTCCACTTTATCGCTTCGCTCACCTTTTCAATTTTTCCACCACTCAAAGCAGATCCCTTTCTGGAGATATATTCGCAGCATCGTCAGCTGGCCGAATGCTTCCCGTCTTTTGCGCATAGCAACTGTCAGATCCGCCGCACCTATTGATGAAGTTCTCACTCTCAGCATTCTCTGATGGCTCAATTGGCTCCTGTCTCATCGTTTTTTTCTCTGCTCTCCATCGACGATTGCACTTTTCTGCATTACGTTTCAACTCATCCTATATCTCTCTAGAATACATACTATCTCTGCAAGACTCTCCCCGCAACTCCTTTCTCTCCCTTCACTTTTCATTTCACCCTTTTTCGAGCATTAACCATCAGCATAATTACCGTATAATCCTGACTGATAAATGATAAATTGTCTGTGTGTATATGTGTGTATTCTGAATAGAGGACAGAAATAGTTATGGTGAGTGACTTGGCCAGTTTGGTGTTGCTGTCTTGATGTATGCAAGTTGCATTAACAATCAGGAATGTTTATTGTTGTCTATAATAGTATTTCAGTTTGTAAGCGAGATATGGCAAAATCCAAAAAAAGCAGAATTATCAGTATTTAGTAACAAAGGTGCCCATTATCACCAACATCATTATCATTGTCCGTTTCTCTTCTTCTACCTTCTCACCACTTTATACTAATCAATGTTACTGAAAAAGTTGAAAGTTTAGATTCAAATGGAAGCGTTTCAAAATTAACAATAACTGCATTACGTAGCACTATTTTTTATTGCTCCAGAATTTCAGGATTTTATAAATACAAAGTTCTATATTATTAATCACTTCTGATATGCTATAAAATAACATCAGATCAGAGCGAGGCATTACGTAGTCAAGTTCATCAGTGTATTTCTGATCAGCAAAAGCACATTTCGATGTGGTCCCAATCAACAATCATATTTTATCCTTTGTTCTTTACCCATTATTCAGTTACTTGAATTATATTTCAGAGCAAACACTGTAGAATTTCAGCATGATCCAAATAATTTCTCACACTAACACAGTTTATGACACTGACTTTTGTTGCTATCTGCTTCTTTTTCAAAGATATGCAAAAAAGCTTCTTCATCAGAAATGGAAGTTTGAAGTTCAAAAAAAATAATTATTGTCTCAAAAAATCCACAATTGCAGAATGGATTGGAGCAACAGCAGTCAGCTTTAGCAATGATCAACATGTTGAATATGGCCCAGCTTCTATCGATAGCAGCCGCTGGTCAAACAACTTTACCCAGTGATATCCCGACAGCTCCAGCATGTCAAGCTCAAACATTAGCAAGTCTAACTGCCGGCTTTCCTCCCATCCTTGCTCCGTTTGGAACTTTGAGTTAGTTTATTTCTAAAGATTAACTAATTTTCTGGGCCCTTGAATTTTGTCTTTTCCTTTTTTCAGAATTACTGTATCTTTTCGAATATTATGCTTAAATTCAGCCGGTGAATTGATCAAATTACAGTTTCCAACTTTGGCTTCTTGGCTGTTTTTCGTTTCGTATTAAATGAAAGAATGTCCCAAGATACTGGCATATCTCAATTACAATTTCTTTTTTTTTTTTTTTTCGCTTCTTTTTTTCGACTCTTTCATCGGTAATAATCAATGAATGACACACGAATGCAGTGATTTTTTGCTGCCTTTTTTCCCTTTCCAATTTTGATAGAATCTAGAGTTCAAAAACATCATTAGTAGTTTATGGTTTCACTTCATTGCGTCGGGACTTTTCCAAAATGACCGAATCACTCTCATAAGTCTGTCTATATAATAGTAAAAATTCTATAGATAAATTTAGTCTTTTCGCTTTGTCCCTAAAAATATTGCTGTCACACTTTTCTCCCGAAAATAAGAGTTTGATTGGATCTACTTCCCACAAGTTTTTTGTAATTTCTCTGCTACTTATTTGAATCCCAATATTTGGAACTAACTTGAGTGGCGCATATAATTGTGGCAGTTCTTGGCAGAAACAAAAGTGTTTTTTTCTTTTTTTTTTTCCCCTTTTTTTAAATGTATTTGAACTTCATCATCCATTTTACAGGGCAGTTATCTGCTCCAACCGATGTTACTGCAACGACATCAAAAACAACTAGTGAACAGTCTATCACATCCGTAGATGATGAACGGAGTCCTCGTACCGGTGCTGCGTTTCGCAAGATGCTTGAAAGCTATGGTTAGCTGAGTTGCTGTTTTTATTTGCAGTTATTTCCCATGTAGCCACAGATTTACCGATAAAAATTGAATTCTGTTCTTTTTTCTCTTACACAGTTATTTCAGCTTATTTTTTTCGTCAGTTGATCTAATCCAGTAACGTTTCTAGTGACAAAATTTTAGGAGCGCTACTGACTTCAAGCACAGACTTTCCAGGTTTTGATGTGGTAATGCAATATAACGAAGGTTTGGAACAACGCAGACGCAAGTTAGACACGCTACCAGACGAAGCGATTCCGGATTTAAATCGCACTGAATGCACAAAATGCAACAAAATATTTAGCAGTATCTGGGTGCTCAAAGCTCATTATGAAGAGGTTGAGAAGCTCCATTATTTAATTCTTCTTCGAGTATCAAATTTTTGTATTCTCGAACACATTTACTTATTCACATTTATTCCTTACCCTCTACTTTAGGTGCACGAAAGTACTGTACCGGCGATAGAAATTGAAGTATTTGCTAAACGACTGCATGAAGCACTGGATGAAAATGAAGAGAAGGAAAATGACGAGAGTGATTTGAGTGTTGAACAGCCAAGTACCACCGTACCTGTTACGACGTCGGTTATAGCGCCTGGGAGTAAGAAACGAACACTAGGAAAGGATGAACTACCATTGAGTAATAATCATGCCGTTGAACTAAACGCCGATCATGGATGTTTGTTCAGTCAAGTAGCAGTTTCAAATGAAGATGATAAATATATACTTGAGGTATCTGGCACTTCAGCTATATGAGAAATTTTTTGGAAACTGTGAACTTCTGATGTAGATAAATTACATAATATTAGAAGACTTTGAAATTTCCTGCTTTGCAGAAGCCTTATACAAGAGTTTAGAGGTTATTACAAACAAAGGCTGGCGAATTTTTTTCAAAAAAATCATTCCTGATTATCATGCAGATAAGACATTAGTCATTAATGTGAACCGGATTTGAAAATTGTTTGAAAGAATAAGTCGTAATGAAAGTCTGTCTGGGAGATGACCACAGGTGAATTAAAATGGAATGCATGAAATGATCAATAAATTAATTTGGACTTTTAGTTTCGCTTTAGCTAATGAAAATTTAGGCAAAGAAACTGAAAGAAGACACACGATCGAGTTCCGCTGGTAACACACCCCGACCATCGACATCCAAAGATTCACCTGATTTGAACAGTCAGTTAGCGATGATGAGTATGCTTGGATTTCCATTTATGCCAAATCCTTTTATGCCGCTCATGCCTCCTGATTTTTTTACAAATCCACTTTTCTCAGTACAACAGAATGCTACCACTACTGTTCCACATGGTATGTTCAAAAGTGTGCAAAAATATAAAATATTACAGAAGTGAGATTACTTCGAGGATTACTACTATTCGATATCCGTTTGCTTGTTATCTTTTCATTTGTTTTTGTCCATTGTTTAATTTTTTTATATTTAGCTATTTTTGAATCGCTATTTGTTCAGTAATCTCAAATGCATCACCAGCTAAAAGGGCTAGAACGCGGATCACTGATGATCAGTTGAAAATTTTGCGGCAATACTTTGATATCAATAATTCACCCAGTGAACAACAAATCAAAGAAATGTCTGTAAAAGCGCAACTTCCAGAAAAAGTTATCAAACACTGGTTTCGAAATACGCTATTTAAGGTCATTCATATTAAAATAATGAGACTTATTATTTATTTGTTTACTTGTCAAAGATTTGGTGCATACAGCATCCGAAATATTCCCTCAGCTATGATTGCAGTCGATTTTTGGGTTCATTTTTTATTAATTTCCAGGAACGGCAGCGCGATAAGGATTCCCCATATAATTTCAACATTCCTCCGCAGATGAGCATTGATTTGGACACTTATGAAAAAACGGGTGAAACAAAAATAACTACCCTTAAAATAGAGGTAGACTTTGAAGCGTAAATCTGTGTGCGAGAAGTAAATGGAATATTCTGCTTTGCCAAGAATCAGTCTTTATGCAAGACTTTAGACAAATATATTTTCCTGTAATGCATTTTAAAATTTGCTGCTGTAAAATTTACTACCTTTTAGACAGAAGAGGAACCAAAACCACAATTAATCCAAACACCTGAAAATCCGGTAAATATAAGCAATATGGGAAATCCAGTCTCTACTACTAATATTCAAACTGCTCAAATTCATTCGACATCAGCAGCATGCAACAATCCTTTCACTACTTTCTTGCACGATGACAAGAATCTTTCGACAATTTTATCAAGTACTTTTCAGATCGTACATAGTGGTTTTATCCTTTCGTGAAATCAAGTTTTCCCACCTTAGGGTGGTTTTAATTAAAGCAGTAGGAAGAATTAATTCTTGTCCAGGAACCATGTTTGCTTGGTAGTTTTTTTAAGAATTGAACTTTAGTACTTTCAAAAAATCTGTTTCAAGGTTTGCCATCTTCAAATTCGGTAACCGGTCGTCGTGCTAATCGTACTCGCTTTACTGATTATCAGCTGCGGACATTACAGCAGTTTTTCGATAAACAAGCTTATCCTAAAGATGATGATTTGGAAGTTTTGTCGAAAAAACTCCAACTTAGTCCTCGGGTTATCGTTGTTTGGTTTCAAAATGCCAGACAAAAGGTATAATATCATATATTTTTCAAGTTGTTACTTGTTACCTGTCAATGTGATGTCAATTAAGACTTGGAATCCTTCCCCTCTTGTATGGTTGGAATGGTTGAGGGACGGTAATCCTCTTCTAATTCATCAGTAACTCTATCATTTATTTTGATTAGTGGGGTGAAAATCTTCTTCAGGCTCGCAAAATATACGAGAATCAGCCTACATCAAGTAACGATGATCGATTTATGAAAACACCGGGAAGTAATTTTCAATGTAAACGATGTCAGTTAGTGTTTCAACGATACTACGAATTAATACAGCATCAGCAGAAGTTATGCTACAAAGATGACTGCGTAGCACAGCAGAAAGATAACAAAGTATATTTATGATAATTAGTACCGTTCAAGATGGATCTGAGAATAGTCAGAGATTGCTCTGGCCTCGCAATAGTTTGATTTTCGACTACAATCTTTTGGAGTTGTTTCATTTCTCCAGTTCAGAAATGATTTCGAAATTCTCAATCTTTTTTACGTGTGATTAGTTGAAAATGTTTACCTTTTTTTTTACAATTCTTAAAGGCAGTAGAGGAGAATCTGAGTGAAGACGAAAAGACTAACTTGGAGAACTTGCGTGATGCATCTGGTCTGAGTTCCACATCAGTTGCAACGACCAGCCAAACAGCTTTGGGTGGAGCATTAGCTCAGCTTATTGGTACTACTTCATCAGGAATTGGTACCGATATCAACCAAACGGAATTTTTGAAACTACAGGCTAAATCGCAGGATTCTTCTATGAAACTAGTAGGTTTTGTCTTTTCTTGTCTAGTTGGGCATTATTTTCTAGAAACCTTTGAATTACCTCCATTTACTTGATCTAAAACCCATCTTCATATTACTTTTTTAAATTTGAAATAAATCGGTCGAATTTTTAAATAATGCTCGTCTTTAGTTACCCAACGTATTAGGGTAGGAAAGGTTAAGTGGTATGTGATCTTTCTCAAGAGATTGATGATCATCGGTATTTGAAGTAATCTACATGGATATGCGAGTAATTGATTCTTTTATTACGTCAATCAAATTGTTGAAGCTTCTATCTATGGTGTTTTATTTCTACTACAAAAAATCGCGAAGAAATTTAGTCAAGAAGAATATGGTTAGGTGGTAGGCGCGTCCTTTTTGATGATCATGAATTAATAAATTTTCTCATCATTCAGAAAGTAAGAGATAAGAAAAAAGCGATATTCTATAAACGGTGTCCTTTCTGTTGCCTATTATTCCACTCGCGAGATTCACTGATTGCCCATATTCCGAATCGTCATCCGGAGCAAGCTAAGAATGCATCAGTAAATGTCGACTTATTACCGGACGCTGAAGATGTGAGGAAATGCACATTCTTCGATACTGCTTAGTTTTTCTAATACCGCAATATGCGAACACCGATAAAAAATTGAAGCTTGAAAATTTGGGTTGTCTCAAAGAGAACTTCGAGATGGATTAATGCAGTGTGTCGAATAGGATTTGAATATTCTACTGGTATCCGCAATGTTATAAGGTTGATTAAATTTCTCTTGCAGGTACCAACGATTACGGCGTTAGCAGCTGATGATTCACCAGGGGATATGTCTAAAATTAATGGTTCTTCGAAGAAGTCAGATCTGTCACCGCTTGACCTCAGTTTTACTACTAATGGCGAAGGGTACAGTCTTTTACGAAATTCTGATAAAATTTGTAAATAATATTAGCAGTTATTTGATGGCTTTTTCATGGGACGTTTTCGTTGTTTTTCTTTTCTCCTAATTTGTCTTAGAAAAAAGTTTAATTCTCAGTTTGGGTTCTTTCCTGACCTATAACTCTTTTCAAGTTTAATATTCTAAAAATCCCTGCAATTTGAGCTGTTTTAAAATTTGTGTTAATGTTTAATTATCTTATTGAAAGAACTGAAGTTTCAGTCGTGAAGATTCATTATCGATATCCCCTTCATTTGTCCATTCGGATAATGACGATAATAACAGTGATAATATGGATACTGGCGAACGATACAACAGTGCATCTCCAAGTGCAACTGGTATTGGGTCTTTTGGAACTCAGAGAAGTCCTGCAAGCTCAAAACGGTACCGAACTCATTTGACGCCGCTACAAGTTCATGTAAGTACAGTAGTGCCAGTTCATTATTCAGGATTATCCAGTTAGACAAATTCATAATCATTTATTCTCTCTAAGAATAAAGTTGCAGGTAATGAAAAGTATCTTTATGAATTATAAAACTCCATCCATGAGTGAATGTGATTTGTTGGGAGCCGAAATCGGTCTTCATAAACGGGTTGTCCAAGTGTGGTTTCAAAATGCTCGAGCGAAAGAACGGAAGTCGCGGTCACATAGTGGTCTCTTATTTTAACATTTTCAATTCATACTTTTTCTCTCATAACTGTAAAAAATTTGTTAAAACTTTTTTTGTTACTGTGCACCAGAAAAAAGATTTCATAAAAATTATCGGGAAGAAGCGGATAAAGAATTGCACTCCCATTAAGTTCAATTACTCCAGTGGTAGGTTCTCAAAGATTTGAAATCGATTAACGAACTATTCATAGAAATTTTATTTTTGAATATAAAAACTATTTCATAAATCATCTTAGGTGATGACGAATTACTTCGTTGTGCATCAACACGCTGTACAATATGTGGTGTTAATTATGATCATCGTGTTACTTTACATGATCATATTTTTACGACTGCTCACATTAACCGTGTTAAAAAACTTCTTCAAACTGATAGCATTCAAACGGATGGTCCCGGAGATTTGAATATTGCACCAGAAATAGCGGATAAAGAGGACACTCAACGAACAAGGTTTATTCCTAATTTATTCAGCTTTGTGTATATTGGATCTAACCTAAAATAAAATCCTTGGTTGTTTCCCCTTTCAAATCTATTGTTTAAGTGATTAGTTTTCATGATTTGTAGAATGAAAGCAGTACGAGATCGTCGAACAACGAAACCATCCGGTGCATCAACCTCAAATCCTGGAAGTAATATGATGCCGCAATTTCCTTATAATCTATTATATAATATTCGATCAGGTCAGTATGGATCATTGTAGCTTTTCTGTATTACATAGATTTTTTTTTATTAAGGCCTTCTTTATTGGACAAGAATTTTGAGTAGGTTAAGTATTATACAGTTCATTTACACTTCAAAATGTAGTGTGTTCAAAGAAAAATGTGTTTTTTTTAAACAGATTTGATCCTCTACTGACTATTATCTTAAAGGCTTAGCACCAATCATGTATGATCCAAATTTGATGGGTACACCGATACCGATGCTTCAAATTCCGGAAAGTGTTATGGCCCAAATTACGACTGACATGAGTTCTGGACGTGACTCGTCGAAATTCACACAAGATGGGAAAACTTTTCAGCAACTGGTTTCTGTACTTCCATTACGTGATTTTCAATGTGCTGGCAGCACTGATAGTGAGGTTGTTTGTTTTGTTCCTTGTTTTTTACAAAGAATTTTCACTTATCTTACTCTGCTGTCTAGGTATTGAAGTTCTCAACTTGCATACGGTCTTAGAGGACTTCATTTGATTTAAAATCACAATTTTATTTGATATTTAGGTTGGCTGGGCATGTCCTCAGTGTACCAATGTGTTTCAACAAGAACAGCTGTTAAAAAACCATCAGCGTCTAATATGTCAGGGTTGTGATTTAGTGTTTAAATTGGTGCAAACTCATTACCAATGTCGGGCCTGCAATACGAAATTCGGTGCACAAGTGAGTGTCCAGTTTTTGTTCAAAGATGTTTTTAAAAAGGCATCTGTGGCTACGAAAACCGTGGGTTTTGCAAAAGTCTTTTTCCGGAATTTTAAACACCTGTATTTCAAAATAGATTTTAAATTTTAGACTGAATTTCGAGTTCACTGTGATACGTTGGAACATCAGGCTGCACGTGAAGTATTTCTCGGTAGAGGAGTTTAATCTGAATTCATGATACTCGTCATTAATTAAGAACTCAGAAATTTCAATGAAACGGTAAACATTCGTTCGCCAAGAACTCTTTTGTTTGTTCGAGTCCAAAAGTATTCTCAGACAAAATCTTTCATTCCAGTTACGGTTCCACGTCTCGGTTTTTTAATTTCTGTGGTTTCTTAACTTGTTGCTTCTCAAATTCATATATTCCCCGTGTTCGCTTATATTTACCAGAGCATTTGTTATTATTACATACAGCGTAGTTTAGCATTTTTCTATATGATAATGATTGTTATTACCATCGTTTTCCTGTATAATTCATTTTCATAGCTTTCTTCGATTAGCAATAATATTCATTAAAATGACTCAATCTTTTTTTTTTTTGCATTAATTTCTGAGATTTGAGATTTTTGGATTTTTGTGCTCCCTGTACAGTATACTTTCACCATCTGTTTAACTGAGATATAATTTTAAAGAAATAAGAAAATTTATACTGAGTCAGAATTTCGGATTTGAACTTTTGAAAACGCGGTTC
>PQVD01000430.1:19758-52939 GCA_003012265.1 Setaria equina | reverse complement strand
TTCTTAACTGCACGTTTAAGCATTTCACTACAACTGCTTTGTTTGTCATATCTGTGCAAGGCATCGAATAATTCAACTATTCCAACATGCATTTCAGGCCAGTGACCACACTTCCCCACCTCCCATTTTGAATTTTCGGTCTTATATTTTAATTATTTGCTTGAAGCCCGCTCTGAATAATTCTTTTATTCCAACACTTTTTTAATTTTTATCAGTTCCTTATGCATTATTCGTATTCAATTCGCTTTTCGAGTCAGCTAATGGCTCTTTTTGAAGCAGTAAATTATTATCAAAACTTCGGAAAGTTTTGTAAATTCAAAATATTATCTTTTCTAAAAGTTTTGCTGTAAAGTAGTTAAAATATAGAAATTCGGAATAAATCGGTCTGGGATTTTCCATTTTCTTTGGTAAAATCTATGAATGACTGTGTATCTTACCATCAAACTATAACATCAAAAAAAAAAAAAATAGTATCAGTTTTACATTTTTTGCCGTGAAAAGTATTTAAAATAATTTCGAAATGTTGGAAAAATTAAATCTATGTACAATAGCTAACCCAAGTTTAGTGTTACAATTTTTCCAAGGACGTTGCAGATGTTCAAGATAGGATTGTTAAACGATTCGACACTTGTTTTGCTGTTCATTCACTTTTGTGATTTTTTGCTTCCTTCGCACTGGATAGAGGATATGTACATCCATCTACTTTATCTTAGATTTGTTTTCAAAGAAGCAAATTATAACATTTTGTTTTCATTCTTAGTGCTTAATTTAAAGGTAACGAAATCGAAAAATCGTCAGTTAATATTCTTAAATGATTAGAGAATTCAAATTTCTCTATTCCTTCAATCAGAAGTTTCACTAGAAGTTTTTCTCTTGCAGTACTTTTTTGCAGCGTTGCATTTTCGTCCACTTTATTTGTCGTACTACGTAGTATTTCAATTTACTTTATTCTATATGATAAATGAAAAAAGCGAATCATTATGCATCACAAAAAAATAGACAAACTACTGAAGTACTAGTTAACTACTTGAGCATATTAGAGTGAATGGCTCATTTAATTAGTGCTAGAAACGAAACAAATTAAAGTTTTGTTGCCTTGAAAAGTGAGATTTTAATTTTTTATGACTTCTGAAATGCCAAATTTCATTCTCTGTATATCATAATAGCACAAAGAGTTTTATGTTCGTGCGTTTTGGTTCGTGGTGTGCCTTGGGCTAGACAGGGAGGGGTGATGGTAGGTTTTCTGTAAAAGAAGTACTGGGGAAGAATGGCTGTGATGTGGTAATAAAGTGACATTCAAAAGTGTTCTGCTGACTAATGAACTTGCTTACTCTAGAGAAAACATCTCTTCGCAGAAGTAGTGGAGGTTATTTAGCAGAAGTTTTGGAGTAGTATTATTTCAGGGAAGATATACTCAGTGGGATCATTGCTTATGCAAGGACCGAAGGAATGATCCAAGGACAATACGTACAGTAATGATACAGTGATAATATCTATTAACAGCATTATTTTTAATATAATGATAGATGATAATGAATGATTCGAGTTTCACCTCAGCGATTGTTATCCTCATACTGGTACTGTATGATTGTTAGGGGATCGCTTCATGTATGATATTTTTTGTTATCTTTGAAAATGCCGAAGAAATTCACGGGTGAAAATACAAGAGCAGTAGCGGCAAAAGCTCGTAAAGAAGCTGCGAGGAAGGAGGAAGCGGAAAAGAAGAAGAAAGCCGAAGAAGACGCATACTGGCGGGATGACGACAAGAACGTTACTCGTAAGCAGCAGCGAAAGGTTACTTCATTGACAGACCCTTGTTATTCTTGTGAAGTAGTTTCTTACTTTACTTTATTGTAATTGTATCTCTATTTTGAGGAAATTTCACATTATTTCCAGCCAGTTGTATTTGTAGTTAAACTTAAGACTGTCGAGATTTTTGCTTTAACGTAGGGATTTCACTAGGTTTGAGATTATTTAACTTTTCATTTTTCTTCCTTGATCTTTTTAGTAAAAATTTTCCTTCGTTTCAGGAAGAAGCAGAACGCAAACGGATGGAAGTCTTGCAGAGGAAACATGAAAATCGGGTTGCACATGATGAGGAAATGAAAACATTCTCCGGGAAAGTTGCTGGACCATCTAAGGTTACTTTCATTTAAAAAAAAGAAAACTTTTCTTTTGAAATTTTTGAAATATTGCAGTAAAAGTATACTGTATCATTATTAATTGCTTTTAAGCTTCTATAATATCCTACTTCCTATACGCTATCGAGATTTCACACCATTATTAGGAAGTAGGTAGAAGAACATATTTCTCATGCTTAAATTATTACATTTTTGTCTGTTCATATGAGAATTGCTCTAAAATACTGGTTAGGTGAGTAGATTAATTAGAACGGCTTAATATACCTCTTAACATCTAGGTGGACGTGAACAAGCATAATAATATTTGTCTTTTCAGGTCACACAAGCAGCCATTGAAGCTCGTAAGCGTGCCGAGGAAGAACGAAAACGCGAAGAAGAAAGAGAACATTTGCTGAAAGAACAACGTTTAGAGGCCAAAAAAGAAGAAATTGAAGAAAATGTTAATCAGTTGGAGGTATTTTTTAAAACTATATAGATTTGCAAGTTTAGAATATTTATTTCAAGATCCTTTCCCAGTTGTATATTTTATCAATTTTTCATTACTTTTTTTATATACCAAGTCCTTTTTCATTCTTTGCAATTAGCTGCGCATTTATTTACATCGCGCTTAGCTAGCCTATGTTGATTTTCAAACATCACTGTTGCGAATTCATAATAATTTTTTGGATATTTAGGTGGAGGGAGAAACTGCTCGTACTGTCACAGAAGCAATAAATATCTTATCTGTGAGCAAGCCGTTTATTGACCGGCATCCCGAAAGAAGGCTAAAGGCTGCATATCAGGTTTCCGTAGTTATTTTCGACGTTTATTATAAATTTTAACAAAGGATTCGTAAGTTTTGCAAACTGGTTGTTGAATTGCTGCTTTAAGCAGTTGACAGTTTAAAATCAAATAGTTATTTCTTAGATTTCGAAGACAAGGAATTCTGGGCAATTATTTATTGACCGAAAATTCTATTGTGTTGACTCGTTTAATTTAAGTTTATATATATATTTCGAGATTTCGTAAGTTTAACAACTACGACGATTAACATCCATTTCTCACTCATTTTCCTTACTTCTTTCCAGGAATTTGAAGAAAAAATGCTGCCACGATTAAGAGAAGAATACCCTACATACCGCCTATCACAGCTGAAGCAAGTTTTGAAGAAACAGTGGCAAAAGTCTCCTGAAAATCCTCTAAATCAAAGAATTCTAGGAATTATTCAATGATCTGTAATATGTATTGTTATGTGTCATTTAGCTGCGATAAATTATTTCCAACATATCTAAATTATTTCTATTAGTAGCTTACTGTCCATACAGCATATTTGCTTGCTATTCAGAACATTAGAGTTGGCTTATGGCGTAGAATCTCATTTATTGGGAGAGGGATCTTATATTTTCTGCTTTCTATCATTAAATCTTTGACAGAAAACAGGAAATAAGGAAATAAAAAGAAAAATGAAGAAGAGATATTACAGCAATAGTATGGTATCATATCCTTAAAACTGACAGTTCGTATAGTGAATAGTTGTCATGCTTATGGAAATACGTTATATATTAATTCAGGTTTAGGAATTCTCCGTTTCACAATGGTGAATGTTTGGCTTGTTGAACCCCGGAATGATTTTGCATGGCGCTCATTCGGTGTTGAGAAATATGTAAAAGAAATATTAGATGAGTTTGTGAGTGATCCGGAACGACGAGCGGAATCCTGTATGTTTTTAATGGGGTTATGTTTGATTAAGGACAGATTTGAATTGAACTCTGTGTGTTCGTTTCATGAAGGAGAATTAAAATATACAAATGTTCCAAATTCTTTATAGGTTTGATATTTCTTGGAAGAGTGTTGGCAGAAGACACTAAGCTATGTGATGTAAGAGATCTAAGAGATGGGCATACATTACATGTTATGATCCGTTCCAAATCAGAGCCTGTGCCAAAGTTACAGCTGGATAGCAGAAAATTGCAGGAATGTAGGGAAAAATTTCAGTTTTTGCGAACTTCCAAACGCAGTCGCGAAAAAGTAAGTTTTTTACACAATCTTTTGTTCGAAATATGTTGCTTCATCCGTTGGTCTTTTTCGTTTGATAAGTTTTCTGGAATCCCGAAGCTGATGGTTTTGATGACTCTGTAGTGATCAAAACCTTGATTTCAATAAATTTCTTCCATATATCAGCCTGAAAATTTCGATTCCATACCTGTACTTGGTTTCGCTTATTTTGTTTTTAAAAATTGAAAGGAAGTGTTGCATCATATTTAGTATTACAGGAAAAGTTTCTGTTCATAGGTAATCGATGAACTGAGCAAAGAAACTTTCACGGAAGATCTTTTAAAAGAGTTCCCACTTCTCAAAAAAGACCGAGTGACACTAATAGTAGCCAAGGATTTCATTCTTTCGGGCGCTATGCTCATGGGAAAACAAAATAAAGAAGAAGCTTTTCTTCACGACCATCCGGTATTTCTATATTTCACTGACAGAAAATACGGTAGAAGCATTTGAATATAACAGTAATAATGAGTTTATTATATGTTAAATATTATTAGTTGTGCGTTGTTATGCACATGTTTTTAAAGACCGTGAATGAATAAAGATCGAAAAAGTGTTTTTTTTTTCAGCTGTTGGTTGATGTAGTACATCACTGGCTACGTGGTATCAATGTACCACCAAAGATGTCCCATTCCGGCTCAAGCGCTTCGATATCAGACAATCCTACACCAGCTTCTGGGCAGAGCGGTTATACAGCCATCGTAACTCCACAGATGTTGCAAGAGGTATGGTTTGTTATTGTATGGTTCGGTTGTAAAACTTGTATTCATTTATCCACCAAGTACAGACATGTCACATGTTCATACTATAAGTTAATTGAAGATAAGTATCAAGAACTAGGAAGATAATTGTATTAATCTGTTTTATGTTGATCTGTCCTTTGATTTCTAAATGGTTTCGTATAATTTTTGTGACACCTTGTCAGACCTACCTTTCAGTACTTCAACATGGCCTCTGACTAGTAGTAAGAACACAATAAGGTACTTTTATTTAAAAATGCATGTGTTTTAAAAATTCCACTCCTTTTACTAGTCAGAGATCATGTAAGAAGAATTTATGTTATGCTGGGGATGTTTCAATATTTAAAATGCAAAAAGCATGACTAATTCAAAGTTCAATTCATTTCTTTAAAGAACTTCAGAATTCTCTGCATTATGGCTTCACTTTCAGGCAGTGGCGCAAGCAATGGGAAATGTGGGAGGAGGCGGAATCAGTCAGGGATTTTCGTCATCTTCAACATCGTCACGAAATTCGCATCATTTGCATAGTGCAATTTTAGCATCTGGGTCCACACAATATGCTTTTCAAATGTCTCAGTTAGCTGATTTTGGCTTTGCAAATATCGAAGAGAACAGGCGGATTCTTGAAGAAACTAATGGCAATGTTGAACAAGCTCTGGAATTGCTGATTGCTCTGCGGGAATCTGTTATGGATTTGGGAGATACGGCGGATAGTTAGTACGCAAATTTTACATTTGGGAATTTAGAATGTAAAATGCAGATTTAGGTAACTTAAAAAATTACATTCCTTTTTAAAAGAAAGAAAACAATTGCACCAACTTTTGATGCATCCACTTATTATTTGATTAAACAGGAAGATTAATGAGCAGTGGACTGCGTAAGCAAAAATACAGTTACAACCTTTTTTGCAAGTTAGAAATTTCTCAAAATAAATTTTTCCAAAATGTTTGAATAGTTTTTAGTCAGATTATAATTTATAAATTTACATCTGTCTTAAAAGAAATTCGAATTTCATCAAGTAATACTCATATTTTATTTGTTGCGAAAATTCCTTTTTCGTAGTTAGCCCACCCATATACTTTGTTGTAAATAATAAATATAATCTAGTCAGTTGTTTCCAAGATTGATAGGTGTAGCTAATAAATTTTTTTGAATAACTTCCAGATGCTCCCTTATTTTCATTTAATTATAAAGTATTTGATTTACTCCACTTTTGAATGTAGATCTGTATGATTTCTTGATAATGATCATATAAATGGTATATTGTTTTTATATACCTGATACATTATTCATTTCATCAGGAAAATGTCATTCTTCACAGTCACAATTTCGATATTCTAAATAAATATTTGTTTAGAGTTGTTATATTTGTCATCTGTTTGATTGGTACCAGACAAGTTCTTTGAAATTGAAGTTTCGGTTAATAATTAGTGTATGTCGAAATTGGTATTGGCTCAATCTTTTACCAGGTTTTTTTTTCGGTCACTGCTTTTCATTTCCAGTATTTCCTTTTAGCCTTTTAGCTTAATTATAGTTTTGCAAGCCAAAAGGTGTTGTCAATTTGCCTTAGTTATGATTCTTGTGTGCAGTCAGCTCTTTAGTTTAGGGTACTTGGCTTAAGAAGGTCAAGATGAGACTGAGGGGATTTCGTACTTTTTTCAATTTTTAGCAGGGCATGAAGAAAAGTAGAACTAATAGGCCGTACTTGAAATGCAAACTAAAATTTGACTGGCACATTGAACCTCAAGAGATATCAAGCAGTTTCGTGGATATCCTAGCAGATTTCCTTGTGGGAAAAGGTTTTAAACGACAGGGGAAAGGCTTCCGTCGTCGTGGTGCGGAAGGAACAGGCAGTGAATGTACTTCTAAAGTGGACAAAAGTTTGGATAATATGAAAGCAAATCCAGAAGCTGGTCGGAAGGTTTATTACACTTTCTTTTCAGATCTAGTTTTGATTATTAGTTTTATGATTCAATGAAATATGAAAAAATCGACCAAAATGAAAGAGGGAATGAGGAAATGCATAATTAACCTCTGAAAGAATGAATGAGCACACCATATTTGTCCATCTTTTGTGTATTTCGTGTGCAGGTCCAAACTTTACAGCTGCCAAGTTCTGATGTATCATGCAAATATTATTGTTTTTCATTTATTGGTTGAAAAATTACTTCATACAAACATATTTCCTTGAATTTTATATATAAGTTTTGTTACTTCAATTGTAAACTGTATGTTTGAACTTTAGTCTTCATTTGCTCTGATTGGGATGCGTTCGGTATTACGTAATATGCGAAAGAATGTGTTGTCAGCAGTATTTTTCGATACAGTCACAATCAAACCATCATCTGTTGCAACTACCTTAGGGCTGTATGCCACTAGGTAATAAAATTATATCACTTAGTTTAAATTACTCACTCGGAACTTTCTGGTTTTTTGAGTTGGTTTCATTTTTTTCCCATTTGTAATGTTTAACTCCAGGCCTCATTCGTTCTGATAGGATTATAATTCCAAACCTCTAACAAAGTACTATTTATAATACAAATATTTTCATTTTTTTTCAAATGAATTTCTTTAGCAACAAGCTGTGATCTGCATTGTCGTGTAGGGTAAGTAGTATTGCTTAATCTTCGTCTCTTTATGCGTGCCTTAGTGAGAATATAATGCCTCCAAAAGCAACAAAATTTTCTAGATGACAGTTTGAATACATCCACTTTTGCAGCCATGTTCATCGCTTTATAATTTTCAGCTTGCAGAATACAAAAGTGTACGCGGTCTCTGGTTTAAACGCTGCACTTTCGAGGGCCCTCAATATGCCAATGGTGGGAGCTGTGGCACTGATGAATATACCCGCTACCAAGGAATTGTCTGATCTAGCAGCGCACACATTTACCAATGTTAGCATCTCAAATAAAGTAAATCTTTCATTTACGTACATGTCCTGTCTCTGTGTATACTCTGTCTTACACGCAAAATTTCTATGGCTATGTGTAGACTTACTGCAGTTATGGGAGATGAATTGTGTAAAGAGGAAGAAATTTTTTGAATTAAACCGACACTGCTGAGTAGCTGGAATCGAAATTGTTGGTGGAGCTCTGTAATAACTGACAGATTCCTTTATAAAGTATGCCTTATGATGTCTGTCGTATGTGTTCTCTGGGAAGATGACTGTGCTAAGGCGCCGACCTTGAATCTGAATGATGATGTGTTTTGTTCTGTTGTGATAGTTAACTTTCAGCAGAAATCAGTAGTGACTGCCGCAGCAACTGAACTTCAAACTCCAACTGGGAAGAAGAGAAGGAGAAAAAGATGAACGCTATTTTCCGTTATCATTTTTTTATGTAAAGAATGAATAAAACAATATCCGTGCACTGTCGCCACCTGTATATCTCCTCCCAGCACCGCAGTACTCAAAGGCATCCCGGTACCAAGGGTTTTGAAGCAACGGGCGTCCCATGTGATACTAATGCTGTCGCTTGAATGTGAATTAACGGCTTGTTTCCGAGTTGCGACATTTGCTTCGATAACTTCATCTGGCAAGATTTCAGGAGAGATGGTGATGAGGAGGTTACTCCATGGTTTTCATGTCAAAGGGGAAGGAAGTTGTTTTAAAATTGAAAAGGAATTCAGACTTAGAGACTTATGAGTGTTACTAAACTGAAGGCCTGGTATCAAACCATTGCTTCCGTTCGTTTCGCTTCTTGTGTCACTCCCATTCCAACTGCATCTAGTGTCTATTGCATTTTATTACAAAAACATTCTGATGCTGAGTATTCTGCTGAAAAGAATTGGAAAGTTGGAATATTTGCAATGTCGAGTTACCTTGTAGTAGCTGTGAAAGTCAACAGATTGCTGATCACGAAATTCCACTGACTACTTTGAACATATTCTTTTGTTATTGTATCGATGCCATCTATTGCCGTAATAATTTTGATTGCTAAAGATCGCACAGTAATTATCTGTAAGATTTGTGTGAGTCGCTAATAAGTTTTTAATATTTATTTTAGAAAATGATCAGTTAATCGATCCCTTGATAATTAATCCATGGACTAAAATGAAACTATTCGGTACGACGAGCAATCTTTACCTGGCAGAAGGGAACCATGTCTTAAAATGTTGCAAATCAACAATGAAATTGTCAGTTTGCTCGGTCGAAGGTATAACTAGATGCCAAGTCTTTTAAATGAACAATATTTCACAGCATATAACATCCATTGCAGAGCTGCATGTTGCTTTTGTATTGAAAAACTGAGCATTTACCAACTAATCAACTGCTCCAGCTTTTGTTAAAACGCTTGGAATCTCATTAAGTACAAAAATTCATTCATTATTCAATTGCTTATATAACGAATACTGTCGAACTTTTCGTAGAGATTCATGAAATCGGTCCTCCATTTATTCATCTTAGTCATCCTATAAATTTTTCGTATAATTAAGATGAAATTATTATAAATATTTGCTCCTTCTCTTTATGGTACATTGAACAACTCGCAACTTTCAGCTTTCTGCTCACGTCTTTCAATTCAGCAGTTTCAACTTTATTTTCTAAATTCGTTTTATGGACAGTTTACTTTCTTCACAAAAATGTATTTAAGGGTAAGATAGGAACTGTCGTAAAGTAAAATTTTTTGCAGAATCTTTTGAGGATGCTACTGAATTAGGTGAATTCGTTGCTTTTATCGGAAAAATTTTGGTAGGGAACGAGTGTTATTTGTTGGTTGCTATCCAATGTACACCGGTAGCCACGTATCCTTCCACAAATGTGAGTTTCAAATTATAGAGTTCATTTTTATGGGAGTCTCTCACGGCATTTTGATTGCTTGTTTTCAAAGTGAAATATTAATAAATCTTTTAAAAGCTTATCTTCATTTAGCCCCCATCTATCAGTTAAGCGAATACTGAATGTATAGCTATTTTAGGATGCAATCAGTCACATTGACCGAGTTATTGCTGTTCCTGTGGAGAAAGATAATCTTCCTTGTAAGGTAAAATGCTTTTCATTTCGTGTTAGTGACTGAACGCTTAACTTATTAGTCATGCTAGCTGTAGCCGTGCTAATGATTTTTGGATTTTTTTGTGGTCAAATTTACATGGTTAATTTTGAGCATAGTTCAGATGTTGGAGGGTTATGAATTCTTTGCAGATGCTTATGTCTCCGTCAAAATTAGATAAAATAAAAATGTCACAGAAGAAGGTAATCCATTTTGTTACTGGGAAAGGAAGTTCGGTTCGGTTGATCGATGAAATTTTGCGACTTTTTAATGGTGGTGATTTCTACATTTGTTTCAAAAGAGATATCACATTGAGCATCCAAAGGTATAAAACTGTTCTTTTCATATTTCACGTCCTATCCTTTTCATGAATTTGCTTGCCAGTTGCTCCTTACAAACAATGATAAAATACTTTTCTAATTTCTAATGTATAATAGAATCTGTTACTAAGAGTGATTTAACTTCAATTCTTATGCGTGTTACAGTAGTTTTTCAACGAGATCTACGAACAAGTGGTTTTTTTGGAACTATGAATTGCTTTCTGATCTGTTTGACGATAATGGTTTTCCTCATCCAGGAACAGAAAAATGGATCATTCCAGTTTGTCAAGGCTTCGTCGCGCAAAGGTTGTTCCTAATTTTTGGTATTTTGCTTCCACATGAAAGGAACTCGATATTCTCAGGAAATTAAGAAATTTCGCTTAAGGAAAGACACTGTTTTGGAGCTGATGCATAAATCACTTTTGCTGGAAATGTCTTGATGTTAGATGAATTGGTAAAACTTTTCGTCCCTAACTTACACTTACAAAACTGGTTATGAAATTTGAATGTATTTTAAAAGACATTTTTATTCCTAGTTCCATTGTTTCTTTTATCATGCAGATTTTTACATTAGGGAAGTGTCGGTGGAGGCTGAAACAGATTTGAAACTAACATTAATATCAAGACGTTCTATAAATTGTGCCGGTGTGCGGTATTTAAAACGTGGTATCAATGAAGATGGTGATGTTGCCAATTTTGTTGAAACTGAAGTAGTGCTAACAATTTTTGGTCATTCTCTCTCTTTCATCCAGGTCAAATTTCTCCTTAAGTGCATTTCCGAGATATCAAATTTAATGGGAAAGCAGTAATTACACTGTAGTGATATCAAGAATTTTCTCGAATGCAGTGAATTATAGTAGGTATTATTTGTAGTAAAATGAGATATGATTTAGATACGAGGATCTGTTCCAGTTTTTTGGACTCAACAAGGGTATCGTTATCGTCCACCACTTGTGATAAACAAGACCTTCACTGACTCATATCCAGCTTTCAGTAAACATATAATGAAAATGACAGAAACTTATGGCGTACCTCTTACAATTGTTAATTTAGTTGAGCAAAGAGGAAGGCAGGTTGTTGTGTTTTGTTATAATATTGGCTTCCATGTATCGCTTCAAATTAAAAATTTAACAGTTGTGTTTTTAATTAGTCTAACTTAAAACTATGAAAAAGGATGTGAGCTAATATTATAGGGGAAAGGGAAGAGGTATATTTTACGAATTAATAACTTGTTTCAGAGAAATGCAACTTGCGGAAAGCTTTCTACAGCATGTCCTTCACATGAATTCACCGGATATTGCTTATTTCACTTATGATTTCCATTTTCGTTGTCGGGGACTGCGTTTTCACAAAGTAAGGAATCGCCAGTCTTACACCTGTTTGAGATGGAATATTTTGATTAAAAACGAAGTTTAGGGATAATTTTCTTTTTGTTGTCCTCATGATTTATGGGACAAAATAATTTCTTCCATAGTGAATAAAATGGAGACATTCTGTTCAGGTTGCGGAGTTGGTCTCGGCAATGTCTGAGCAAATTTCTGCTACAGGTTTTTGTTGGGTTGATAGATCTGGTGAAATAGTTCGTCAACAGCGAGGTGTTATCCGAACAAATTGTGTAGATTGCCTGGATAGAACAAACGTTGTGCAGGTAGAGCTCTCTATGTTACGGTTATCACTGTAATTGTAGCTGATCTGACTCCTTCAATGCACATAGATATATTCTTTTTTTCCTTGAGGAAAAGAAAATTCCAGAAAAAATGATGTTGCAACTCACTTCAGTAATTGATTTTTCATGACATAAAAATAGAATTAACAAGGCATTCACATTTGAGTAATTTTTCTTTATTTCTCTCCTATTCCCCAACACTTTGCTGATGCTGTTACATTTGGTTATTTATTTCCTTATATTGGAAATTTTAGTGTGCAATATCACAAGCTTTATGCCTTGTCCAGGCACAAAAGCTTGGCATTATTGGACCTCAAACAGATGCTCCAGTTGAACTTATTCAAGCTTTGCAAACGATGTGGGCTGATAATGGTGATGCGATTTCGAGGCAGGTGCAGTTTTTTTCTTTTTATTTCAAGCTTCTCTAAAAATTATATTTGTTTTATACGGTAACTCTCAATGGGTTTTTCTCCTCATCGTATTCAATAACTAAGTCAGTTTCAAATGGCATTTTCGAGTGATTTAGGATGTATTTATTTATGACATGCATTTTTAATATATTGTTCAATAGATATTTATACTATACCTTTGCAGTATGCCGGAACAGATGCCTTGAAAGGGGATGTTACACGAAGCGGTCAGCGAAATTTGGTGGGTATGGTTAAAGATGGGTATAATTCAGCCTCGCGGTACTATCTATGCCATATGAGAGATGCACAACGGCAACTTGCAGTTGATGCTATTTTGGGTTATTTTAATCACTTTACTAGATTGCGTTTTGAGGATGCTTGTGAAGCTAAAAAATAACGGCAGTTGTGATATTGATGGCTTTACGGCGGTTTCTAAATTATTTTGTTTTTCAGGAAAATTCTTGAATACTGGCCAACCCCAGAGTGAGCAATTTGAAGGTGAGGAAGATGAAGAAGAAGTTGAAGGTATAAGCCGACTGGTCCGTGAAGCCATTCTTTTTATTCTTCCTGAGAAAGAGGTGCTCGTTGGTGGATGGGCTTTAGTCGAAGGATCAAATAATACTGATCAAATTGATAGCGTCGTGGTACTGACAAAGTTGGTTTTCGAACTTAATTAAATTAATTTCTCTTTAAGCACTTTTTATTATTTCTTTTTCCAGAACGACTCTTATAGCAGCTTCGTATGATGCCGATACAAAGTTGTCTGATATAAGGCGTATCAGTTTCGATGAAATCAGAAATTTAGAATGCGGACGGTTGAACAGATCATCAAGGACGCATTTGAGGTTCGCTAGGCAAAATAATTTTGATGTTCGTTTTGGGATGTGTTACCCAGAAATATTAAACAATTGAGATGACTTAATTGGCAATCATGAACATATGATCTCGTTGATGATTTCACTTTTTACAAGGGACATATTCATTATTTTATACTGATTCCAAAAAATTAGGCATAACTCTTGCAGAGTGTGCTTGAAATCAGATGAATTATTCACTTGGCGGGCAGCGAAAACGCGTTTATTCAATAACGTTGCAGTGCTGCTTAGAACAGAAGATGAGGCTGATGAGTATATTCAAGCAATTGGTGAGCAAGTGAAAGTGACAATGGCACTAGCTGGATATGCTGTTAATTTTTCTTATGTTCCAATATTGAATATGCCTGAAAAGACTGATAAAAAGAAGTATCGTCTTTTTATTTTTTTCATTTTCTGATATTTCGTAGAATCTTCCGAATTTATCTTTATTTCATGTATTATTATCACTTCCCATTCAGAAGAAGAATGATGAATATGATGACATCAGTTTTTCGACCACGAGCTGAATATTATGCAGGATCGCAGTTTGAGCATGTCACTTTCTCAAAACTGAATGAAAATATTGTTAGTACTATCACTTGGTACATAAAAGTACATTTATATATCTGATAAGATGAAAACTTTTTGATGTTCACAACTTGTACATCTTTTCAGCCGTTCTTTTCCATGATATTCTTCCGCTTCAGAAAAGTATGCTTGGTGCAGACGATATAGTTCCAGTCGTTAAACCTGCCTCATCTACCAATTCTACTGTAATTTTGGGAGAATCTGAAACTTTCAAATTGGATGGAGGAAGTAAGGACCAGCTGCAGAAAAAACGAGATGTACTTGAAGTATCGCTTAATTACTTTTGAAATTTCAAAATTGTCCAGAATCGTTTTTCTTCTTTAAATGAAGCTCCAAGAAATTGTGAGGGTTTTTCACCAAAATCAGTCTGAAACGAAACTTGTTCAACTACCGAGATTATAATTAATCCAGTAGAAGACTGGATATCTAAAATATGTCGTAGCTCATCACAGAGTTTTCAACATGCAGTTTCAGATATCGCACATGTGTCCATCAAAATCCGATGTTCAGCTCTCCAGTAAAGAGGATGATTTTATTTCACTCTTTCAAAAACTTAAACTAACCTCTTCAAGGAGTAATTACTCTGTGACCGCGGATGTTCCCGATTCTCAAATCTCGAATATTTCAAGTCCTCACAGTCCTTTTTCACAATACAGGCAACAAATTCTTGACTCAAAATCACGCATAATATTGTTATGATTCTTAAGATTTTATGCTTTAGTTTTACGTATCTTACCAACACATTATTGCTGTTTTAACACAAATATGTTTTAATCTTATTCCTCCCATTTTTCTAAATCTTTGTTCTGTGTTGGAAATATAGGATTTTTATGAGATGGTAAAAATATGGAATGGGAGTTCAAAGTGTCATGCGTTCAAAGGCCTGTTAAGTTGAAGGAAAATTAAATTACAACCTTCAGATTTACTTGTAATCCGATCACCAATTCGAAAATGATGAAATCTTGACAAAAGATACTTTTGCTCTGTTTGGTTGAAAGTGAACGTGATTTCTCAAAAAGCACTGTGATTCTACGATGTAGATTCTTTTGATAAACTGTTAATTAAAAACTATCTAACTAATGTCACTTCATCCTGAAGTTGACATGAACATTGCCATCATGTTCGCTTGAAATTCCTGTCGATGTATTTCACACCTTTTGTTAGTTGATTGTTTGACGATTCTAATATTACGAAATGTAAAGATGTACTACTAGTTTTGTAACATATGCATTTATTTAGAAAAAAAACTTGTTTAGTGGTGAAGAAGTCTGGTTCAAATTTGAGTTAAACTGGTCAAAATCTCCTTTAAAACTTAAATTTTAATTTCCATCTTTATTTGCCAGCATTTTTCTGAGACGACTGTGTTGGTTTTGTAGACTTAGTTTTTCTAGTTTTCCAACTCTGTTTTTCCGTCATTCTAGATTTTATTATTTAATGTTAAAGATGCTGGATACCTTATGTGAATGTCCACCAGGACCGCTGTAAGTGGTGAGAGATGAGAGATGACTTCAGCACTGCTTTCTGGGGAAATTTTGTTTTCATTCATAGAATGAAAATTTAGATTAGTGGGTTTCTGCTCTCTTGGAATGTCAGGAAAGGTCATCATTTTCAAATCATTAACTGGGATGCTCAGTTAAAGGTAATGGTGAGCCTAAGAGTCCATTATTTTTATTACTC
Source organism: Setaria equina (assembly GCA_003012265.1). Taxonomy (NCBI): domain Eukaryota; kingdom Metazoa; phylum Nematoda; class Chromadorea; order Rhabditida; family Setariidae; genus Setaria; species Setaria equina. Next base: position 37,524 of record PQVD01000430.1, on the reverse strand, counting down.
CAGGTTTTGTACTTCTGGGCGATATACCTATCTTTCCATTCTAATTGAGCAATTGTAATGTGAAGGATTACTTTATATGGAGTTTATTTGATTGTTTTTTAGTAGATTGGGTTTAATTTAGTTGAAGTCGGAATTTGATAAATTCCTTCAGTAATTAAAAAAATCGAATTGGGTAAAGTTGGTGAGTTTTGACCTCGATTAAACTATTTAGTAGTTTAATAAAAAAAAAGTTGTCCACGTGAGCTTTGGCATCACCTTCAATAAATATATATGGATTCTGCAGGGGAATAAACTCTGTTTGCTTATCTGTTTCTGTTATTATAGGAAACAGCAAAAAAAAAAAAAAATCCGTGGGTAGCGGTGACATTCCGGATGACTGGTTTGTACCAGAAAATTTCGTGCTAGTTGAGATCACAGTTTTTTTGTTTGGTATTTTTGTATTTCTTGGAGAGCGTGGAAATTGTTAAGTGGATGTTATGTATTACTTGATCTTAAAAAAGACTAAGGATTGAAGCCGAACACTGGAGAACAGCTTTCCATTACTTTCCTGTCCTCCCGACATCGTCCATAAAGCTAGCAATAATGAGATAAAAGAATAGTACTTCTTTAAGCCAGCTACTGTCCATGATTCCATGACCAGTAATCCACGTCTCTATCGACACTGCGTTGTTTTGCAAACAGTTTCACAGAGGTTGCATTGAAATTTGTGGTTTGTTTTGATTGAATCGATAGGGTTACAGATAAAGATGTTAGGAAATGTGATTGTACAGTTGTAGAAGTTTAAAACATATTAAGTGGATGTAATTAACGTTTTTGAGGAGCGTAACGCATAGTTGTCGGCTTCTATCCGCTAACGATGCTGAGGAATTTCGAGACGAGGGAATTCTCATCATTGCTCCGACTTTTAGCGTAGTTTATTGTTGGTGAAATAACATTTTCACAATGTCGCTGAATTAGCATAGTTGCATATAAACCAGCTGGAAATTTTTCGTTAAAATGTAAACAGTAGGTGTTTCAAATGTCCAACAATGGATAGAATAGATCGTAGAGATGATCGCATGATCTTCAATGTTTATTAAATACTGGTTTGATTTAAATTAAACGCGTGATTGTGTCACTAACTAACTGGGACATCATGGAACCAAAAAAAGTTTCAACAAAGTTATCTAGTCACGTTTTCTTGGGAAAGAAACTTGACAGGTGTCGTGTTTCCTCAGAAATCATCGAAATGCAATTAGCACAGCAAGCTTTTGTCCTAACAGGGAGTGATTCGGACAGTTGCAGGAATGTGCCTCCAGGAGTCAGCTGACAGACCTTCTCTTTCTCAGCAAGATGGAGCAGCAGGGTTCGAACATCGACCACAACTGATACTTTTGTAAAGTAATTGGTACTTTCGTAAAATAGCTTTACCCTTTATGCACGTACTTCACATTTCACGGTGGTATCTGTGTGGGATACGATGTTCACTGAGGATTAGTTGGTGGTTCCTGGTTGTAAATGATGTAGATTGAAATTTTCGCATGGTAGTCATCACAGTTACACTGTCTTTTTACACCTATCCTGTAATTGTGACTCATCGCCTTTGTCCCTTTGCAACTCCGTCGTTCGCAGCGAATGGTTTCTCAAAGTGCGTCATCCCACTTGTTTATTGTGTATCAAACTCTTCTTTTCAGATGTTCAATGCGCAGTTAGGTTTGCTTAATGGTTCAGAACCTTTCTTCACGAACTCCTATTGATTATGTCTCAAATTAATCAGGGTTCACCTCTGATTCCATCAATATTGATTCACTAAAACAAGATTTCTTGTTTCATCTACATTAGCATCATATATTCCATTTTATTAAATATTACTTGAACTACCACTGTGAACTTTCCTGTTGTAGTTGATGTGCATATAATTAAGAAATACGATTCCGACGTTTCCATGTACATCGATAAACGTTCTTTTGAAAACTGCCTGACATAAATGATTTACTGATTTATTGTTGAAAGAGAATAGTATCGCTTCAAGCATTTTTATCAAATTTTCCGCGGCTGTTGAATTTTTTTCAGTTACTTTGTCCTTCCATTTTCAGTTAATACTTCCTTTCAGTGATGGTCTTTGAAAGTGTAGTAGCCGAAGTTCTAAACCGTATCTTGGGTAATTTTGTTAACAACCTCGATGCATCGCAGTTGAATATCGGAATATGGGGTGGTGAGTTCGGTTTTTTTTTTGATGATGAAAATGCACAGCTTGTGAATGTGATTGGTTTTTTTTTTTTTGAATGTATTACTGAATGAATGGAAAAGAGAGCGAAGGTTTTTAAAATATGTACTATACCATTCTTCCATCGATTCGGTCTAATCAAGCGATGTATCAATTTCTTCTTATTGTTTTCCAAGAGTAATTGAAAAACGTATTATTGGTGATATAAATAATGATATAAAAGAGTGATCCAAAAATGATATTTTAGGTGATGTAAAATTAACCAATTTGGAAGTGAAAGAAACAGCACTGGATGATTTCGATCTACCAGTAAAATTGAAAATTGGCTGTCTTACAAAGCTTGTTTTAAAAATCCCGTGGAGTGATCTTTATCGTCAACCAGTTATTGCTGACATTGAAGGTTTTTTGTTTTTTGTTTTTTAATTTACCCGCATATATTTTTAATAGTCCGGAACTTTTGCACAAATTTTTTCTTTAATTTGATTGGTTTTTAATGCTGTGTAATATATCTGTGAAGCTCAGCTGAAGTTGTGATACTCGTCATAGCGACTATAACAAAAACGAAAACTCACCACACTGAAAAAACGAAACTAACGGGGAAAAATTGTTGGAATAATCTCTCTTCTGGCCTTCCTTCTGAAATTTTTTTTTGTAGGATTGAATTTGATTGTTGTCCCGAATAAAGGTGTAGTATACAATGAAGAAAAAGCAAAAAAACATGAAAAAGAAGAGAAGGACAAAGCACTTGCACGACTTGAAGAAAACAGGAAAAGGAAAAGAAGTGAATTTCGAATTTTTTCATTCATTTTTACAAATTGGGGAGTTCTGCTTGCAAAATTGGACTTCATAATATATTTTTTATATTCATCTTCTGTTATTATTGACCGAAGTATCAGTCATGAGTAAGCAGAAATATAAACCACATTTTTTCTGTTTAATTATACAACATTGTTTTTGTAACTTTATAGAACCACCAGACATCGTCCCGGATACTTTCGCCGAAAAATTCGTTGCTACAGTAATTAAAAACTTACAAGTGACTATTCGTGACATACATATTCGCTATGAAGATAAATATTCAAATCGTAATCGTCCGTTTGTCGTTGGTGCCACTCTTGAAGCAATCGATTTCAAGGTGCAGGTTTTTTGCTTCTTCAGATGGATTTACAAGCCCAAGTTATAACCTTGATTTTGAAACAATAATAAGCTAGTAAAAGAATTTTCGAATTTAAGACTTCTGTGCGTTAAAAATGTTTTTTTCCTCCTCCATCCATTTTCGCTTGAATTTTTGAAAAATTAAGGTTTTTGTTAAAATCAACTAACAAATAAGGAGTTTTCTAAAATTCATGCTGTCTTCTGTAGTAAATCTGACTTGAAATATTCTGTTTGATGGGAAGAGTACTAATGTTTGTTGAATGCTGGAAATGACTGTCAAATTTAAACTAAGCCGAGCTATGTATAATAATATGTTATAATTACCCTAGTATATGTGGAAATCAATTTGCAGACCACCGATGAAGAATGGAATGAGACGATACACAAGGAAGTTATAAAAATTGTTTACAAATTAGTGTCACTAAAAAATCTTGCAGTTTATTGGAATTCTGATTCTAAATTAATATCTGATTTGAATGACAGTGCTGCTGTTCTGCAAGCAATGAATGACGGTATCGTCGTTGGAAAGAAAAAACCATTTGGTTACAAGTATTGTAAGTCTTTCATGCAAGTTTTGTTCTTTTTTTTTTTTTTTTTTTTTTTTTTGTACAGACTTAGTTTCAAAATAAGGTCTCTCATTTAGAAAACGCAGGAAAATTCAACTTAAGCTTGAAAAAATTTCTTATAAAACTACTTTTTTTTTCAAAAGAAAACCTAGTTTTAAAATGAATGTTAGCTATATTTTTTCTTTCGTAATTTCTTCCCGCTAATTGCTGATTTTTCGAATTTGATTTATGGGAATGCTTATTTCGTCTTCTGCATATTATGTCTTTGATTTACACCCATTTCATTTAATTATCTAGGAAGTGATTTGGATTTACGAATAATTTGGAAATCTGTTGGAGATTTCCTAACGAAATTATTTGGCATTATTACCAGTTACACTTGCAGTGTTGGAACCAATCAACATAGAAGCGAAACTTGCACTAAACCAAAAACCTGAAGCTGATGGTTCGGACTGGAACATACCGAAAATCAAGCTTATTTTGGATTTGGACAAATTAGCAATTGCAGTTTGTAAATTTCAGTATCAAGATCTATTGTTATTGCTAGAAGCGCAAGAAAGATTCAGGACGGCTGCGCAGTATCTGAAATATCATCCGAATTTAAATGACTACAAAGGCCATTACAAAGAATGGTAATTCCTCAAATTTATTTGAGTGGATTCTTTTATATTCGGAAGATGAAAAATTGTTTAATTGATTATGACTTCGATTTACGCTTCAAACAACTGGCTTGATGATTTGACACATTTATTTAGGTGGCATTTTGCGTACAATGCTATTGTTGAAGAAAACGTTAGAAGGCGTAGAAATAACTGGAACTGGGAGAAAATGAAAAAACATCGTAAATCGTTGAGAGATTATAAAGACGCTTGGCTAAGGAAACAAACTGAAAAGAACCTTAACAGCAAAGACCAGAATATTATTCAAGTAAGTTGAAAACGACAGAACAATAACTGGGAATTGAACACATATGTTCAAGCTCATTAACATAGTGTCTCTACAATTCCGTTTTCCTCTGTCCTGATTTTATATGTTATAGTTGCATTGTGCCTACAAATGATTTTCCATATAAACCTTCTAGATTTAAAATTTAGAAACATTTGTCCATTGAATTTTGATTATTTATCACTTTTCGTTGTCACACTAACAGAGAAATGGAGGTACGAATAACTTTTCAAGGGTGATATTTGATTGCTCTCGGTAGTGCGAATTAAATTTATAAAATTGGAAAGTATTATTTCTTGTGATGACGAAGAACTGAAATAAAATTATATTCGACCTTACCAGTATCGAATCACATTAGATTTGGTATTACAATTTCACCTCTACTTAGAGTTTTTGTCTTTCGTTTTCTAAGTAGTAATTCCTTAGATATGTTGGTAACTTCAGGTAGCGGAAATGCATCTTGATGTGTTTAATTTGAATGTCGCCCGACAGCAAGCTGACATGGAAATTGATAGGCGCGGCTTAAAAAGGTTGGAAGATCAGCCACAAGGATGGATAGGTTGGGCTAAAAGCTGGTAAGATAGATAGATATTTGTTTGAATTTCCCAATAAAATTTTTCTCTGTTTCGACTTTTTCGACTGCTGCTTCGCCTCTTTTCCTTTGTTTTTAAGAAGTCTGGAATTTAGGAAGTTTCTGGCTTCAACTGAATGGGAAAATAAGGAACATTTTCACAGATGGATAAGTTTCAAATCGTGTGTTTAGGTGGAATGGTGGCGGAGATGTGAAAGAAAAGGGAGGAGGTACAGCGTTATCATCAGGCGATATTATGACAAAATTTGAAGAGGCTTTGACCGCAGAAGAGAAAGCTAAATTATTTGACGCTATTGATTATCAGGTTACAATTGAATTTTTAATTTTTGAAACTCGAAGGTAAAAATTAGCATATGCATGATGTAAACTTTATTATTTCAGGAGAATACTCCTCCGACAGATTACCCGAAACACTTTGTGGAAAATGTTGTCATCACTAATTTGAATTTGCTTATGATTGTAATAGAAGATGCTTTAACTTTGAAGTTATCTGTAATTACCACCAGAATAGAACATCGAGCATCAGCACAAGCTGTCAAGTGAGTGATTCGGTTGTATTGCAGTGAGAAAAAGAAAGAAAGCTAATAAATTTCATTTTTGATCAAAGGCGTTTTATTTTGCAGACTTAAGAGCGGTATAAAAATGGTAAGAATGGATGGCTTTGGACAGCAGGTTTTGTTTATGCAGGATGATTCTGTTGATTGGTTAATGGTTCTTGTCGAAACTAATCCTCTGGATCGTGATAAAGCTGGATATGATCAGTATATCAAAGTAGCTTTAGCACCAACAGTTATGAAATACCATGCACCAGCTATTAATACTGCCATCGAAGCATTGCGACCTCCAGAAAGTGTGCGATTAAATCAGTAAGTTTTTTTTTGATACGTTTGGTTCAATAAAACATTTATTGTCGGAAAGATAGTTGAAGATTGCCGTCCTGTATTTAATAGTGGCATAAACTCTGAAATATTTCTTTTTAGGTTAACAGCAACAGCAATGGCGCGTTACGAAGATGTTAAATCACGATCACTCACAGGATTGGCTCACGTTGTGGATACTAGAACGAAATTGATGCTTGATATACGAATAGCACCTTTGACAGTGGTTATCTCAGAAAATGGAATATTTGGCGAAGAAAAGAAGAGTTTGATTGCAGATCTTGGTTTATTTACAGTAACTACAATAGAAAATAATCCTTTTGTTGAAAAATCATCACTTAGTGACCAGGTAATGTCGCTTTACTTATTTTTTCTTCAGATTTTTCTTTTTTATAAACAGCCTTACTTTTTAAAGCATCTAATCGGGTTGTTTCGTTGCTCTTTTATTCCATCATTGCAGCTCAGTTCCTGTTATTCTATTTTTGTGGTTTAGTTTTATATGTTATTGATAAAAGAAAATGTAATTTCAAACTCTTTTTGTACATTGCGGAATTGCTGCTTGCTTTTAAAGTTTGTAGGGTTTTTAGGTATAATCATTTTCCAATTACTTAAAAAAAACTCAATGACTCTCAATTTTTTTTTGTCGCAATTATCGTTCAATTTGTAGGAAACAGATCGCCGTATAAAGTTGCTAAATCGTGCGTACGACAAATTTGCTGTGAAGTTAACTGATGTGCAGTTGATATTCTCGGACAACTATCAAAGTGGAATGAATGCTAAATTGGAACCGAAATCGAATTTTCATTTGCTGCAGCCGACAGGATTGAATGTTGCTTTTCATAAATCATCCATAGACGACTTACAGTTGCCCAAGTAAATTTCTGCATCTGAATGAATTTATTTTATTTTTTTAGCTCATAAAACACCAAGTTCATTTCCGATAAGAACGATATTTGTATTCTTGTTGTTAATTCTAGTGATTCTCGACATTCATTTTCTTTCGTCTTTTAGGTTAGGGTCAACATATTTGTGCTTAACTCTCACCCTTTTTTATCACCAAAAAATCTGTAAACGAAGTTTAGCATTTCTCTTCATTCTGATTAAATGAAAGTTTGTTCAGGATGAAGATAATGGGTGAATTACCTGATATTATTATAACAATCTCAGATATCCGTTTATTGGAACTTATAAAATTGATAATGAGCATTCCTACTCCGGCTCCTGAAAAAGAAATCGATGCATTAAGTACAGCTTCTCCTTCAGCTGAGGTATTTTTGGCACAAATATAATTTATACAATATCAATCTTTCGTGAGCTTGGAAATAGTTGTGACGATTGATGATGCCCCAGTTTTTCGGTCCTTAGAAATTATTCCATGACATATGATATGTGATCTTTTTTTTAGTTTGAGAAAGCAAGAATCAAAGACCTGGCAAAGATCCACGCTATCATGGAAATAAATGAAATCTCAGAAACTGAAGAAAATCTGCGAGTTCAAAAGAAAGGGTCCGAGAAGCTGGAAGAAAGAAAGGCTGATGTTCAGCAAATTCAAGTCGATTTGAATCTTACGTTGAAACGGGTGCAAACTTCTTTTTATTTAATTCTTTTTTTTATTTAATTCTCTATCTTGCTAAAGCATGAAAGCTTGACGAAATCACCTAATTTGCTTCATCTGCTGCTGTACTTTTCATGTTCTAGAAATTTAAGAATTTTAAAATAGTGGCATTAAAGTTTACCACTATATAATCAGTGGAATCAGTTTTGCAGGTTGAAATTGTCATTGGTACTCCGGATATAGTGTTTTTATCCATTCAAATCAAATCTTTGGGTTGTGGCTTACAAATGCGTACATTTGATATGGTTGCAGTGGCTTATTTAGGTGATTTAACATTTGAGCAGCCACAGTATAAAAGTTTGATTCCCGGACGTAATACTTTGTTTGTCATTGACAGTACTCACAGCAATGACCAAAATTTGCTTCAACTTAAGTATATACAGGTTAGAATCCTTCATAATTTTATTTTAACTGTCGCTATTTCTGTTCACGTTACTCGAATTACATTGCCGTTTGTCGTTTAATAAACTATTAATATAAAAGAATATGTGAAGTAGTGTTTTCTAAAATTTCCATCAAGTCAATCAATGAGCTTATTCTATTCACGTTTGTAGGCAAATAAGGAGAGTCCATTCTTCACAACCGAGTACAAATCTACGGAGCAAGCGATCGATATTTCTTTCAAAACAATGTTTGTGTCACTACATCAGGTTTACTCTCTCTTATTACAGTGACATTATATTGGTAAATGTAATTATGTTTCACGATTACTAGTAAAATGTATGATTATATGATATTTTGAACTATAAATGATTGCAGTTACATTTAAGGATGCACTAGTCGGTCTGAAACGATATTTTGAAGCGCTTCAAGCCAAGATTGCTGAGCTGCAAAAACAGGATAAACGGATGCAAGGTCAGGATGATTCTGGAGCTCTCTCTACTGATATCGCAGTGCCTCTCGAAAGAAAAATGCTGCTTTCACGATCTTCAAGTCAACAAAGGTTAGTGTTAATAGTTTTCGAAATAAGTTTTTTCCTAACTCTGCAAATTTACTGGTATTTCAAAACAGTTGGTTTATTAGTGAATGTAATTGCTCATGTATAAGAATCAGTCCTACCATCCTTACATCTCTTAAAATTTGACAGTGTTAAATTTCTTACACAGATAAAGTGCCAAAACCGTGGAAATAGCAAACTTTGATTTGTTTTGTAGAGTAAAAAGAGTTATGATATCCTTTCTTTAATTTATCTCATTAATTTCTTCGTAAAGCAAATATTGATTGTTAATAGATTTCCAATCTTCAAGAATTATGGAGCTATTAATTGAAAATTATGAAGTATAATGGGTAAAGAAAATAACTGGACGTTCAAGAATAATGTTTTACAGCATGGCTAAACCTTCTGCCTCTGAATCACTCAAATTAAGTTATGCACGACGTGAACGACGGTTGGCACAAACCCGAAATGACTTCATTGTCAAATTGCATGTCAATGTTGTTTTTGATGCTTTATCAGTTTATGTTGGCTCAACGAAATGTTTGGATACTGCTCTTAGCATTAGTGTTGTGAAAGTCGCCGTAATAATGCGGGTGGTATGTTTTAGAACCAGTCCATTTAAATTGAATTTCCATATAAATAAAGTTTTGGGAGAGTTGTTGCGTTGACATTTGGGGTAATATTTATTGTCTTTTTTCACGTGACAATGTCGGATTGCTTTTGACGAGCTATTTGACTTATTCGGTTACATATTCGTTAGGATTTTTCTTTCTTGAGTCCATAGTTCTGGAAAATTTTTTAAAAAATGCAGAGAACAATGGAGATGGAAGGTGGTGTCAAAATGATAGCGATGGAAGACCGCACTGAAACAACTGTACATAAGCATTTATTGGCGCTTTGCGATGAAGAAAACGAGATGTTGTCATTTAGTTTAAAACAGTACAATCGTACGGAAGCTGAGAGGGAGCACATGCAACCTTCTGATCTCGATTTTTTCATTAAGAGCCGTTTTGCACGTCTGCGTTTCGTCCTTCTCTTCCTTTGGCTTGAAAGAATGAAAGTAAGTCTTCTGCATCTTAAAAGATGTTTATAAACCCTGCTTACCGAGATGAAACAGGAAGTTACTTTTCTGAGAATTTAATAGTCTGTCCCATTCTGACTTGGAAATCTTTTTGTTGTAATTTTTCCAAGGGAGATGTTTGGTAACTATAATCTAGATGTGATTCAAAATTCATACAATGGCTCATTAAAACACAGTTTATCATGCTTAGTTTTCAAATGTTTTGCTACTTCTAACCATACAAAGGTTTCTTTCAATTACTTCATTTAGTTGTTTGTTATTCGTTCCCTTCTCATTGCTTTCAGCGTTTTGCTATTCCATTTCAAGTCGAGGCTGCACAAGTTGCAGCCCAGGCACAGTCATACGCATCAGAAAAGGCATCACAAGCTGCCCAAAGGATTAAGCATCTTATGGAAGAGTCACCTTTGAGAATTGGTTTGGATATTGAGCTTGCAGCGCCGACAATTTTGGTGCCAAAGAACTCTCTGTCGTTAAATGCTATTTTTATTGATTTTGGTATATATATAACTCGACTTTTTTCTTTTTGAGTAAGATATAGTTTTATTGTAGTTTGTTATGAGCTCCAAAATATACGGTAACCAAAAGACTTTCCAGAGATCCTTTTTCATGTAAATATTTTTTAGGTAAGCTTACTGCTGTGAATGCAGTCTCTGCAGCGCAGCATGAAAGGAGGGCAATTATTGACTCAATGCAAATCATCTTAACTAATGTTTGCTTTGGGATGTAAGTTTTTATATTTTTTCAATGCATATAGTTCATCATATCTTTAAATGAAATATGAAACTTTTTTTGTAGCAATAATATGAAAGAAATTTTTCTGTAGGAAGGCCACGAAACTTTCAAATTTTTGAATAGTTAAAATATAAGCACATCAAATGAGTATGGTTTTTGTGCACCAAATGTTGGAATCCCAGATTCAAAAAAGATGGGTTTCAGTTCCTGTTATTAATGTTGTTGGAAGGAAGTATCAGATTACATCTTTGTTTTAGAACTACATTTTGTTTTCTCTTATTTTTCTGGTAATATTCTGCATTCCAGCGCACTTCTCTCTGAAAATTGTGAAGTGTTATCCACCTGTCAGATTTTGAAGCCGATCACATTTTCGCTATTAATTTATCGTAATCTGTCTTTTGATTGGTACAAAACAGCCCCACAGATGCTTATTGATGCTCATCTGCCCATTATTGAGGTAATATTTTTTTTTGATAGCAGCGGAGAAAACGGTACGAAATTATTTAGATCATCTTTTGATTTTGCTCAGGAATTTCTTTATCTTCGGACAGTGGTAATAGTCGGACATTAAAATCATATGGAAACACTAGTTATGGCGAGGTGGGATGTTCTTTTATAGCTTTTTGAAAAAATTGCTGGAACAAAAAAAATGACCCTGCCAAACTGTGTTAAAATTCATGAAATATTCAGTATTTTGAAATGTTAAACTGTTATTTAAAAAAGAGTATTTTGTAATGCGAATGGGATTCTGCTACATAGGCCGTCTTTCATGATGTATTTTATGAAAAGAAAAGGCAGTCAGTTTTTATAGCCTAAATTTTAGATGGGCATGACGGAAGAGGATTATGCAACACTATTGAAAACACTAAGTGGTAACTTGGCAGAAGGAAACCAGTCATCGCCGGAGTCTTCATCTTTAAATCCGTCTATTCGGCGGGAAAAAAATATTGTTGAGAAAAGGCAGGAATCGATTGGAAAAGCTGCATCAGAAAGTGATAGAAATTCACTGAATGATTCTATGGCCAAATCGCTTGTTTTTAGTTTTAAACTGGATGAAATCGCTGCACTTTTATATCGTGGTTCTTCAAATTTGGTCTGTCTTTATGAAAAATTTCTTTAGTTAGATGAGTTTGACACTTTACTATTTCCATTTCAAATAGAGACAACTTATCCTTTTTTATTCCTTAGGGTCGAGATCCCAGGAATCTTTTGCGAACAAAATTTTACGCTAAATATATATATATATATATATGTTGACTTTTCTTTACTAAAAAGATGTCTAAACATACATAATGATTGAAGTTATATCAATTTTTGTTGTATTGAGTCACATTGTTCGTTGTCATTATTTAGGAAAATTCAAAAGGTGAGATAGCTCGAAAAAAGACAGCAGGTTTTGCCTCAATGAAACTGAAAAAAATAAAATTAAGTGGTTCAAAAGCAGAAAATGGTGAATTGGACGTGGCTATAAGTCTGGAGGTCTTTGTTATGGAGGATGAGAGAAGCAAAAGAACCGAAACACGAAGATTATTAGATAAAAAAGTGAGAAAAGTTTCATGGTATCACATAATACAATTTTGTGAGGAACTTTTAAGTATTTACTCAGTTATATTTCCAGTGATTTTAATGCATTAGGACAAATAATATGCGGGATATACGATCTTTGGGAGAAGTAGATACAAAGAAATTATGCATTTATTTGTAAAGAGAGTATATTCGATTGCTATTCTTTTCTGTCTACCCATTTCCCATTTGTTATAGAAACTCAAGACTGTACAAATGTTGTGAGAAATCTCAAGATTAATCTGATATTTTTTACAGGCTGATAGTACTGGGAAAATTCATCAAGAGTTTGTCGCAGCTCGTTATCAAGCTGGTGAAGCAGGCGAAAAAACCAGTTTGTTTTTTTCCTTCATGGTTTATCAATATTTTTGTGGATTAATGGTACCTATTTGAAAAATTAATAATATTTTTTTTTATATTATTTTTAGTATATCCTCTTTTTCTCACCCCGAATTGCGGAATATATATTGTACTATATTTTAATATATATACACAGGAAAAAAAAATTAGTTTGAAGCAAAAAATCCGGCGTTATTTTGAATAAACGGGAAATGAATATGGATGAAACTATCTTTGATAATGGTTGCCACATTTTGCAGTTACCTTCTCATCGTCACCGTTCTTCTTGTGCCTTTGCCCAGAATTTCTAGGGGCATTGGTGAACTTCTTTACTGTGAGAAAAACACCAGAAGAGTTAGCGAGAGAGGTTGAAAAAGTAAATATTCCAAATATAGCACACAATAAGGAAAAAACAGAAACGATTCCATCAGCAGGTTAGTCTGCTTTAAAATTCCTCCTGACAACATGATAAAACTACACAACATCTCTTTCAATTTATCAGTAGTTGGCAAGATGATCAATCGTTTATTCCAAATAAATTATTAAAATTATTTTAGATTACACCTATTTGAGGGACTATATTAGGATGATTCGTTAAACTTCTCAAATTGAGGACTTTTACTCTTTTCTAGTCACGATGAAAATGAACTGCACGATGCATGAGGCAGAAATTTTGCTGGTAGAAGATGCTCTCAACCCTGAAAACTCACAAGCATTAGTTCTATCGTTTAATGTCGATCTCAAAGTAGAACCGGTAAAAATTGAAAACTTGTGCTCATTAGTCTGCAGCACGTCGTTCTCATACTGTGAAAAGTATACCTGTGAACTTTGAAGAATGTACCATTATCAAATGCATTATGACTTTAGTAGGATTTAGTAAGAAAAGTATCGGTTCATTTACGTTTAATTTTGTCGACAGTTTTATGCAGTACTTTGAAGAATTTCAAATTATTCACAGGACAGTGCGAAGCAAGTTGTGGTTGGTGGTATCAGAAATTTGCAAGTCATAAGCACTTACTATTTGAAGTCAAAACGTGACAAGACTCCTTATCAGGTATTGTCTTAATCGGAGAAATTTTTCTTTTTGAGTCACATTTTGCCGCTTTCAGTTACCTTGAAAATTTCTATTTCGAGAACGGAGAATATTTTTGCATTATTATTTCGGTTTCCTACAAAAACACTTTAGGTATTAAAACGTACGGATATTGATGTTCGATTAACAATGGAACAAAAAACGATATCTGAAAATTTTGTGATACATATTGGGCAATTATATCTGAAAATATCTCCTGCTATAATACGCTTGCTAAGTGCTGTTTCTTCGAATTTTTTATTGGCAACTAATGTTAATGTGAGTTTTTTCAAATTGTTTTCACCTTTTATTTATAGTTACAGCTTAAATTTCTATTCATGAGAAATTGAGTAGTTCTTGATTAGGGAGCATAAACTACGACAGATGAGTAACAAATTCTGAGGATGGTATTATCTTACCGTCCTTGAAGTGAAGATGCTCCAGGAAGATTCATTTACTGCGCGGAAGCCGGTGCTTAAAAAATATCCAAATTATTGGGAGAAACGTAAAATCGACAAGAATAAGCATTGGTGGTTTAACGTGCCAGAGGCAGAAGAAGAAGATTATGAATGTGCTGTAGATGTTGCCGCTACTGTTGGTCACGAACAACAGGTAGTTCTGTAAATCAGTTTTTTATCAAATAACCTTATGGTATCTATTCAAATAGTAGATGTTTTTGACTTTTTTTCTAGCTAAGGAGTTACAGTTTTTGCACATGATAAATAAAGATAAAAAGAATATTTTAAAAAAATAGAAAAATGACAAAAATAAGGATAAAACTATAGCGTCTGTTACTTGAAAAAAGTCTAAAAAGCAGCTTTTTCAAGGAGTTATAAAGCTATAGCTAGAAGGATCTGAAAAGCCATTTTTAAAGGAATTATTTCCTCACCCTTATTGTATCTTTCGTAAAAAGTTTTATTTCTTAATAGTATTTTGAATTTTGCAGGGAATCATTACAATGGAATCGCTTATTGTTACTTTGGAAGCTGGTGTGAGTAGCAGGACAGTACCAATGGTGCTTTTGGAAAGTTCAGCGAAAATCGCTGCATCGCAATGGAGTACGCTGTTGGCCGTTGACGCCGACTTACAATTTCAGGTGATTTATTAATTTGCTTTATCCAGCTGGTGCATTGTTTGTTTATCAAATCAGATACTTCACCTGTTTTAACAGAAATATTTAATAGTCAAATAATTATTAGATAGTTAATAATTAAATAATTATCAAATAATTAATCAATAACTTGATTTAAAACGTTGCTACTAATCATGAATTGAACAGTGTAAGAATTTAAAAAAGGTGAAATGTGCATTTTAGATTTCATATTACAACGAAACATTCTGTGTTTGGGAACCTATTGTTGAACCAGTTGAAGTGGAAGACGACGTCTGGAGGAGCTGGGTTTTGAAAGCTGAAGTATGAAAACATAACACATAAGTTCTTTTTTCTTTTTTTTTCTTTCAAAATATGGTTGAGAAACAACTGTTAATGGGTTACCGATCCTGCCTTCTGTCGATAATGCATAACGCTTCATGTCATATTTTTACCATATCTTTACAAAAATAATGTGTTATCTGACTTTTGATGTACAACTATCTTTTTCTTTTCGCTATAAATATGTTATAAACACCCATTTTTTCTTTTTGCTACAAATATGTTATATCTTCATATGAATATTAGAATGATATTAAAGAAATCCTTGCAGTTGCGAACTCATGGTGAAAATGAGTTGACAGTGAGTGGGGCATCACCATTTCCACGACGAACAATTGATATGAAAGCATCAGAACTGCTGAACATAACGATAACGAAATCGCTAATATTATTGTCTTACCAACTAATGGATTCTTTTGAGAAGGCAGCGAAGTTAATTTCACCACCTGTAGGGCGGACTTTCCCAGGCAGCAGCAAATATTTGATATTGAATAGTACTGGTATTTCAGTCAAAGTTGGCAACACAGAAACAATGATTGTAAGATATTATCTGGTCGTAAAGTTTTCTACTTCTCTAGTTAATGCTTCTTTTCAGAACCTCTCTGTATTTTCAATTTTGACAGCATTTCACGCAGTGAGCTTTAATAACAGCTGTATGAAGAGTAAGGAAAAATGCCGTATTTTAGCATGATCCATTTTATAGGTTAGTGCTGATGGTGAACCAGTAGATGCAACACTATGCACTTTTGTTGACTTAAATGTTCCTGTCGATCCCAACGAAAAGATAGGTCTTACAGAAAGGCAAATGACGAAAAAGGCGGAATTACGTCTCATTTTTGATAAACTGGATACCGAAAGATATGTAAGCTTCAAAGAATCATTTTGTGAATTCTTTGCTACCTGATAGTGTTCATTAATTTTCATATATTCACTTTTTTAAGTGTTGAGCTTTTTTTCTTTCATTTCATACAATGCATTGCAGATAAATGTAATGAGATCCGAGTCGAGAACTTTTGAGCTTCCAATGAAAAGTGATGGTGGGAAACAGTGGAAAGTAGTTGTAGAAACAAAAGTGGAAAATCTACGACAGCTTATTTATGTTCATTCTATAGTGCAGGTATAAATTTATGAAGTATTGAGTTAAATTTTCTGCATGCCAACGCTTATGAAATTTCTTAAAAAAAAGCTACCGGTTTCATATGTGGAGACTTAGTGAAAATAGTATCGTAAAATCACAGAACATCGAGAACCTTTGACTCTTAGAACTCGAAGAAAACATAGTTTATTCTTCTTGCTGTGCACGATTTACAGAATCAAGTTAACTGTTAATTTTTCCATTCTTTTGTGATCTCCACATTTTAAATCGACTTTAAATTTATCGAAAGACGATTGTCTAATAATAATTGTGATTGTATTTAACTTTAGTTTATAAATCACTTGAATATCCCGTTTGAAATTTATTCATTGCGTGATGGAAGGCTTGATTTCTGTGGTATCGCAGAAACAGATGGCGAACCGCTTGATATTGCTCTGCCATTGTTGTACACAGCTACTGGCGAATTATTCATCAGACCTCAAGATGATACGTTAGTTTCTGTGTCTTTGTTTCTATATTCTTAACATCACCAATCTGGTCGAGATTTTCGTTATTTCAGCTACGAAATGAGCAATGAATCAATTTGCTGGAATAAATTTAATGACAAAACACGATATATAGTGAGATGCGATCTGTCAGAAGATATGAAACAAGGGTTATTCGTAGCTCTAGTTATTGAAGAAGTATTGCTGAAAGCGGAACGAAGCAGGAATTTAGACGACAGTTGTTATATAGTTCACATCTTCTCACCCCTCACCCTGCATAATTTCTTGCCTTTTCCTGTGCGACTTATTTCTCCGGTGAGTTATGTTGCATCAGCCTAATTATCTCTGATTTGCTTGAATTAAAAATTGGGAAAGTTTATTGTAATATGTGCTCGCACTATTCAAGCATCAAAATAACTGGCAGTTGCCAACAAAAGTAGTTAATTTAACCATAATAAGGTGTTTGATAACTTTTACCAATTTTAGGTGCAGAAGAATTTATCTGGAGGTGAAGAAGTCTCACTGAACGTCATTCCCGGGCAAAATTTCAGTTTTGAAGTATCTTTATTGTATCAGTCTCCAAAAAATCCTTTTTTAAACTATCGTATTGATCATGTATATGTTAAACTCATACTATTTCCTGGTTCTGTTAAGGCCTAAGTTATTCTTTATTTATAGTCAAATCTTTTTTGATGGTTTCATTTAGCTAAGTTATCGTGGAGATTCTTATTTGGCGGAGATGCTCTTTCCTGTAGAACACCAGGATTTAATGGTCGTCACACTTACATCCAGTGAGAAAGTTCTGGTAAGTTTCATTTTATCATTATTGAGGCAGTTCTGTTGAAACATTTGGAAGAATATAAAGTATCGCCCTGAGTTTACTCAGTGAGATTTCATTTTGATAAATTTTAATCTTTATGTTGAAGAATCTTGGTGTTCATTGGACAGTTGGACATCGTAAACTTGATGCTGAGTTGTATGCACCTTACTGGTTCGTTAACAACACTGGAAGGATTGTGAGATTTGTGGTAATAATTTTGATGTTTCTTGTTTACCCTGGTTTATGGTATTT